>PVJI01030405.1:0-14369 GCA_004026765.1 Micronycteris hirsuta | reverse complement strand
TTCCAGTTATGTGTAGTTTCTGATAAAGTAGCTGTCTTTTCACGTGAGGGGCCAATCTGTGTGAAAGGGTTAGTTAGCTCTTTCCTGTTTGTCGCTAATGGCAGCTCTGCATAAGAGCTGAGGCTGGGCAGGGCCCTGACTACCCTTTGCTGCCTCAGTTTCTAATCTCTCTGCTCTGCTAGTTTCAGTGAAATAGAGCTTGAGGAGCCCACATAGCTTGTCAGCATCTGATACAAGTTCAGAAAGGGCTTTTATAGAGAGTCTCTTTTTTTCCCCTGAAGATATGTGCCCGGAAGGGGGTTCATGAGCTTGGTCTTACTGTCTTACTGCTCTGTGAAGTTTACAGTCCTTCAACTGGGGGTTAGGAGTGCCTTCCTCTTCTCAGAGGTTGGTACTCTGCTGTGTGAGGGGATCTGCCTAGCTGCAAAGAATCGCAGGTGCTCGGCTCTTGCTGGTCTAGGTCCCAGCCCACTGCTCTCGCAGAAACTAAGACCCGAATTCGCCATTCTACGCAGCCCCATGCTTGCCAGCTGTGTTGGGTGGGGCCCTGCAAACCCTTTGCCATGCAGCTTTCTTATCTTCCTGCCCAGCTGGATTCAGTGGGAACAAACTGTGCTTTCAACCTGGTTTCTTTGCTGGCAGGGCAGTTGTACATGCACAGAGGGTCCCTGCCCAGCCACTCTTCAGCTCCCCCTTAAAAAGTCTCTATGTGGCACTCACACCACAGCACCTAGTCACTGACACATTCTCTGCACACTCCTCCTCCCCAAAAGCAAAAAGTCTCCCTTGGGCAGGGCTGGCCACAGCCTGCCAGTGACTCTGATAGTTTTAGAAGATAAGAATTTCTCTCTGGGACTCTCCCAGTTGGCACTGAAGCTATGGACATCACCATTAAAATATTTATTGAATAAATACATATTTATGGATTCATTACTCAATATTTTATGTGAACATACTCAATTAATAAAAATATATCTCATTGCTAAAACAATAATAATCAGTGGAACAATTAGCTTATAAAACTTGTGCAATAAATGTCTGCTAATAAATACTGAGAGGCACTACAAGATTAGCTTATCAGTTCCAATTCTATTTTGAGCCCACCATTCATTTGTAGCTGTGCTATTGTCTGATTTATCTCTTGTCTTGCAGGTGAACTGATTTTCTAGCTTCAAGGTAACAGGTGTCCCATAAATGTTAAACGAGAAAAAGCTTTGGGAAAGTATTTGAAACATTGAGATTAAAGCTTTGATGTGAAGAATTCTCCAACACTTGAATAAGGCTAAAAGTCATCAATAATCATTACACTAACTTACAAGGGCAATGTAATTTTAAAACATTTGTCAAATACTCTTTAAAAAAGACTTACCTTAATACTCAGAGTTGAAAGAGTTCAGAATCTGAATGTTTACCAGTTCTTTATCTTGACATCATTCCTTAGTCATTTTTAGAGAGGTCAATGACTTATATGTAAGAGTATCAAAGGTCTACATTTTTAAATACCTATCAAACCTAAACATAAATATAAGAGGGAAAGCAATATTAGTTCTACTATTTATATAAATGTGTGTTTTAAGGTAGATTTCTAGGCTGCCTATAAAAATGAGAAAAATAACAAAATTACAAATAAAGTAAATGATAAGAATTTCTACTTAACACAAAGAGGAATTATGAATTTGGAAAGGTCAAAGTTAAAGTGTTTGAAGGGAATTGACTATATTTTAAACAAATATGATAACTACTCATACATTTTATTTGCTATAAATATAAGCTATTCATGTCTCTAAATTATGTTTTAAAATTACTTCAGATTAATATGGGAAATATACATTCCACCCCTAAGTCCTACTTTTTTATGTTCTTAAGTTTCATTTTCTCAAGAGGCTAAACTTTCATTCATTGTACAGCAATTGGTTTATGCCGTGTGATAATAAAAATCTGATTTTGTATTATCTGGGATAATTTTAGCTGTGGTAATGCTTCCTTAAAATAAAAATAAAAGATATATATTTATAAATATGATTATATATAGATATGTACAATTTATTATCAACATCGTAAACTTTAGTCATATAATAAAAAAGCAAAGACAGTTAAAATCTACAGTCCTATAACCTAAATACTTTTAGAGACCTTAAACCTGGAAGGTGAGTGAGTTGAACAGCTAAAAAAATAAATAAATAAGTCTGTGTGAAGCAAAGAATATTACTAATGATTAGAAAACACATAAAGATAGAAGATACGATGGAACTGACCGAGTGGTAAAGAAAAACTTATTTTTACTTGAGTATCGTGTGACTAGTTCTGCAAAAGTAAACTACCATTTCAAGTAATGGAGCATTAATATAAATACATATTTAGGAGGAAATGAGGAAAATCTGAGGACGTTGGGCAGAAACCTCGAAAGAGCCATTGTGTGTAAATGAAAACAGGTCTGTGTGAATAGTTGATCATTGCAAGGAATCATGTTGTTTAGTAATGAAACAATAATAATAAAAATAAGTAATGAGACCTGGCTGGTGTAGCTCAGTGGATTGAGCACGGGCTGGGAACCAAAGGGTCCTGGTTTGATTCCCAGTCAGGGCACATGTCTTGGTTGCAGGCCAGGTCCCTAGTGAGGGCCATGTGAGAGGCAACCATACATTGCTGTTTCTCTCCCTCTCTTTCATTCTCTCCCTTATCCTCTCTCTAAAAATAATAAATAAATAAAATCTTAAAAAAAAGTAATGAAACAAAACACTGATCTAGCTTGCCTTTTCAAAATTTCCCAAAGTTGACCAGTTGAGATGACAATTATAGTCCATAGTTTATTAGTGCTATGATTACCAATATTATCCATATCAATATATGCATAGATATTTAAAGTTTTTAAAAGTTGTATATCAGTACACACACACACAGTTTTTCATGATACTGTTGATTATTATCCTGATTTTAATGATGAAGAAACCTAAGGTCAAAGAGTTAAAATGGTTTGACTCCTGGTACATAATAATATAAGGAGTTACTGAGAAGCCAATAATCTGCATAATAATTCTCACAGTTTTATTTCATATTCCAAGCTTTTCCTACAGATGATCATGCCACCAAAGAATGCATGTGTAGTAATTTAATATCAACGTTATAAATGGCACTGAGGACTCTGTTAAGTTAAACAATGGTTTTGGTAATTAAAGAACAAGAAGCTGGGGAATCATTTTCTTGACTCTTGAGGGAAAGTCAATCCAGGGATGCATTATGAATACATATATTACTACACGGAAGAAATTAGATGCTATGCATATTGAATACAGTCTAAAACTTCTCTCCTCCTGGTGTCATGCACTGTCTAATACTCTTCCTGGGGCGTGGGCAGGATCTGCGCTTCTAAGCAGTAGCATAGAGGAAAAGTGATTGGATGCAATCCCTGGAATTACATTGCGTTATATAAATCGTTATTCCAGCAGACTAGAGCATGAATTCTCCTTGTTGGCTCGATGAAATAAGTGTCCATGTTGATAAAGTCCACTGGGCATGAAACTTCAGGCTGTCTATAAGACCTAAGAGCAACTTCCAGCCCACCACCAGCAAAAAGCTGGGGATTTAGGTCATACATCCACAAGGAAATGACTTCTGCCAGCAGTTGGAATGAGTTTTAAAGCACATTCTTTTGTAGTCTATTTTCCAGGTGGGAATAAAGCTGTCTAACACTTTGGTTGTAGCTTTGTGAGATCCTTAGCAGAGGATGCACCTGTGCCCGGCTAGACTATGACATATAGAATTGATGTGATAATAAATTTGTTACGTAGCAATAGAAAACTGATAAAAGTATCAATACCAGAAGTAGGCTGCTTCTTGAACAAATATATAAACATGTAGGGATGGCTTGAAACTTGCTAGTGTGCAGAGGCTTGAAGGCACTCGAGGAGCAAGGTATAGTAATGCCTAAACCACCTAAAGAGAGTGCTAGTAGGAGTTTGGACTTTAAGTACAATAAGTCCTCACTTAACATCATCAGTAAGTTCAACAACTTTAAGGCAAACCATATATAAGAAAACCGATTTTACCATAGGCTATTTGAGCTAAACAAGAGTGCTGTTCCTGCATCATCTTATCAAAATGACAACAAAACAGCATTGAACGAAATGACGAACCTACTGTATGCTTCTAGTAAGGGCTCAGGAGGAACTGGTTACTGGAAACTAGAAGTGAATTTTTTTTGCTTTTTTTTTTTTTTTGTACTGCCAGAGACTTAGGGAAAATGCCTCCTACCCTTCTGTGCAGAGCAGAACTCACTTTGTAAATGGCAGAATTGGTCATATAGCAAAGGAGATTTCCAAGCAAAATGTTGAAGGTGCTGCCTGATTTTCTTTCTACTGTTTACAGTAAAATGAGAGATTAGAGAGATAAATTGAGGGAAAATTGTTAAAAACAATAAAGGTATCAGGACTGCAGGCAATGAGAATCTATTGAAAAATTCTAAGTGTAGCAGTAATGGGGTCAGATTTATATCTTAGAAAAATGGCCTTGGCAGTGGCATGACTGAAGAACAAGAGGTGATATTGGCTAAAGATACTGGTTAATTTCTGTTTAAAATTCAAAATTAATAATCACTTATTCAGAAAACCTCCCTTAACCAATAAAAGTTTGAGGCCCCTTTCTGGATGACCAGTGATATCTGCAAAACTCTGCAATATTTTTTATGTTATATAGTAATTACTGAATAATTTGTCTACATAATATATTGATTATTTTTTAGCAGTAATTTACTAGCATCACATTATAGCTGAAACTAACTCCAATTTATCATCTTACAGTTCTGGAGGTCAGAAGTCTAAAATTAATCTCATGGACTAACATCAAGCTTTTGGCAGATCTACATTCCTTCTAGATTTTCTGTTTCCTTGACTTTTCCAGCTTCTCCAGGGCTCCTGGGCCCCTTGGCTTTTGGTCTCTTCCCACATCTTCAGAATACATCATTCTACCTACTGTTTCCATCATCAGATCTCTCCATGTCTGTCCTGCCTCCCTCTTTTCCTTATAAGATCCCTTTATTATTATATTGGGCCTACATGGATAATATAGGATATTCTCCTCATCTCAAGGTCCTTATTTTAATCACATAGGCAAAGACTCTTTTGCCATGTAAGGTAACTTATTCATAGGTTCTGAATATTAAGCTGTGAACATGTTTTCAGGTTTGGCAGAAGTAGCATTATTCTGTCTACCATATGCAGTGTTTAAGTTTTTCTTCTCTTCCCCTGCCTAGCATTGCTCTAAAGGCATGGCACCACAATACCTAAATAATCAAATGCTTGTTGATAAAATAAATGTGCAATCAACTTCTACACTCTTAATGGTTCAGATGTTTCAGATGTTTCTTGCCTCGACATATTCTCTCCACCAGTCCTAGATCTTTTGGTGGCCCCAGATGGCTTCAGAGCTTAACGATATAGGAATCTCTGAGAAAACTGCTGTTCTTGATGTCATGACACTGCCATCCTGTTCGTCCCTGTGACAGAGTAATGGGGAAAAGTCACAGCCCTATCTCTTTATTCTCCCTTTTGTAGTGTGTATGAATGTCACATATTTAATAAAGTTCTGATGCTTCCTGTTGGCTCATTGAAGTGTCTTGGGGAGGATTCTGATACTTTTTCCTGGTCTCTAAAACTTAACTCCAGTTCAGATCTCTGTTTTCATTCATGCCTTTAGAGAAGTCCTGCTCTTTACCACAGCATTCTTTACCACAATAAATACTTTTTTTTCCATTAAGATTCATCCATCTGTTTTCTTACAACTTACTTTGTCATCATAAAGGTACTTTTCTATATTTCTGTCTGCTTCATGTGTTCCCCAATTCTGATATGATCAACATCAGTCATCACATGGAAGGCTTTTAAAATCCTTATGTAAATTATACACCTCCATAATTGAACCTCCAATATTGAATCCTCAAAATATATTTAATGTTATACCTATGTTGTGACATGATTTATTGACCATATCATATTTTTAGGGGTTTCTCACTCCCTCTTGTGACACTATATATGAAATTTATCAGAGAGGCATGGCTGAATTTACATTTATCAAGAGACAACTTTAAGCCCCTATTTCCTAGTTGATTAAACACCCTGAGGAAACAATGTTCATATCCTTCCAAGGTCATGCCAACTACAATGCTATCTTTTAAATGAACTAATGCCTCTAGGAAATTGCTATAAACCATCATTTTATTTATCAGTCTGTGTAAATAAGTATGTTGTTGTAGATGCTCTGGAGTATTCTCTCAGACTGATAAATCTTACAAGGCACATTAAAGCTGTCTTTATGTCATCTTAAATCATAGGGATTAGAATACCACTGATGATCACATCTAAATACATAATCACTAGCATGCCATTAGACAAATTTGGACACAGGATATTAAATTTAACTTTAGAAAATATATCTAGTCTGGCTTTCTTTTAGATAAAAACCTTGCACTTCAGATTGGATTGATAGTGGCCAAATGGGATAGGTATATGGACTGCAAGATAGGTTCTTTAATGTAATTCGTTAATTTATAAAATTCAGAAAGAGAGAGTCTGTTAAACTGTTTTCTGAAATATTATGAATGCTATAATAGTATCCAATAATATTTTCTCTGGGTAGTATTAATGATAATGATGGCAGGTGACATTTATTCATTGCTCATGTAATAGATATTGTTCTATACATATTAATATAGTTCATAATCAACACAGTTATTTACCTTTTTTCTTCCTATTTTAAAATAAGAACACAAGCAAGTTTAGGGAAATTAGTTAAATTCTCCTTGATGCTACACAACTATCTAGTGAGAGGCCTATAATTTGTTACTCACTCATATGGCTCCATATACTTTCGTCTGGTTAATCATAGAAAAAGGAAAGATTTTACTGTTGCATTGGATTGGTTCCTTAAACATACCCCCACTCTTTCTTTGAGTTGCTGGTAAGTTCCAGAAATATCAAATGGAAGAAAGAGGCGCTATAAGAACTTAAATATTTCCTCTTACTTTTCTATTTATTTGTTCATGTTCTGTTTCTATTTTAACAGAACAAATTTGTACCCTGTTATATGCTGAGCATAAAGTCCACAGAAAATTAGAGGAAAGGGCAAGAGTAATTAAAGAAAAATAAAGGTTTGAGAAGATAAGAAATGAAATAATGGCATCTAAGAGGAACAGCGATGACGTAGCCAAGAGAATCATTTATTCCTCAGAGGCAGAAGACAAGAAAGTAAGCAGGGGGCATAAGACATGTAGATATGCGGGGCAAAAATAAGGCAGTATATTTCTATTAGCTTCAGCTCCTTTTGGGTAGAGAATAATCATCAAGAGTGAACAAAGAGGATTATGAGAGTTATGGGATTTAAATAATAAGCTAAACTGCTAAGAATATTTTGTATGTCAATTAAAAGACCTAGGGAAATGAATAGAGAGCATTCAATTTGTGATTCATAAATATGCAGAATTGCAGTTGCTGTTGTGCATGTATATGTTCTCATGCGTGTGTGTGCTAATCTGGTTATAGAGGTAAAGGAAACACTCAACCTGGGTTCTCTAAGGTTTAGAAATTTACAGTGTGGATCTGAGGCTGATAAAGTTAGAAGCTCTAGCTAGAAAGTTTGTATAAGGAATCATGGAGTCCATGCTGCGTAAAGAAAGGAGGAAGAAAAGTATATATCCCATAGGGTCAATATCAAGGGTCGAAAGTTTGGGTTATAAAGAACAGTAGATACACTGAGGATAAGGTTATTGGTGTGCTAGAATTCTAATAGTTTAGGTAAGAGGGTGTTATGTTGTATCAATATATCAAACATGGAATTTGTCTTTGTTATTATGATGTACTAAATATACCCATTTGGCTGTCATAGAGGAATTAAACTAAAATTTTACTTTAAAGAAGCTCAGAGAACTCTGAGGATGGACTTTCTATCAGTCTTTACACATTAATATAGACGATACTCTAATAATAGTTGGAATAGAAAAATAAGGATCATGAGTCTAGGACCAAAGCTTCATGAGAAGTAACAGGGTGAACTTATCACTCAGAAATTCTTAAATGAGTATTCAGATGATGTAAGTCTCAAAAGAGGAAGTTTATGTTTGATTGCTAAAGAGAAATGATGTGTAAATGGCAATATCACTATTTAACATAATATATGTTATACTTATTTATCTTGGTAATTATCTACCTCCCTAGGAATATATAAAATCCAAAGGAGCATAGAATTTTACATAATTGGTTATTGATCTTTCCTCATTCTTTTTTTTTTTTTTTTTAAGATTTTATTTATTTATTTTAGAAAGAGGGGAAGGGAGGGAGACAGAGAGGGAGAGAAAGAGCAATGTATGGTTGCCTCTCACACGGCCCCCACTGGGGACCTGGCCTGCAACCCAGGCATGTGCCCTGACAGGGAATCGAACCGGGACTGTCTGGTTCCCAGCCCGCGCTCAATCCACTGAGCTATACCAGCCAGGGCGACTTTCCTCATTCTTAACGTTTGCTTGACATACAGTTAGTTCTCAATAAATACCTGTTTATTAAAAGCTGAAAGTGAAAGTTAAAGAATAATGAGTAAAATAAGGATGTATGTTTTGCCTTCTGGTCCTATGATGTGAGTATGAGAAAAGGAACAGATGTAAGAAATGTGATATCTTGAGGGAAAATCCAGTTTTAAGTTAAGGCAAAAATAATTGACAAATTATACTAGAAAGTAACTGAGTCCAAGATGAAAATATGGAAAGTAACAGGAGAAAGCAATTAATGTTCAAATAGCATGCTAATTTGGCAAAGACAAGTAAAAAGATATTAGTTTTATGGCATGAGTAATACTAGGGAAATTATTATATCATTGCATTAATTAGGGTCACAATAAGAAACAGATGGTACATTCAAAGAATTAGATGTAGAAAGGATAATAATTCAGCTATTTACAGGGATGTGGGCAAAGTAAAGGACTCCAACAAGATGATGATAAAGCACCTAGGCACTAATAGCACTGAAATTCATTATTGCCCTCCTGAAAGGTAAGGAAAGAAGGCAGTGCTACTAAACCTGCCAGGAGTTCTAATTGGGAGTTAGGTATCAGTTAGGAACTATTTTCTTAGATAGACAATTTCGGCCACTGTCAAAATTGCAACCTTCCAAGGAAGTGGAAGTGGGAAGATGGAGGTAAACACACTGACCCTCCTCTATTCCTTCTGCCCATGTCAAACATTGGAAAAGGTAAGCCGAGAGTAAAAGGAAGTAGAGAATGGATCTGGAGATGCCCAAAATTTATCGAGATGTTGAACAGTAGTGGAGGAGTAGGAATATGCATACACACTTTTATGTATTTGTGTACATGTAAGCTTAAGACTTTGTATGTCCATGTATCATGCAAATGGCCATATCAAGAGGCAGCTAATGGTAAAGGTGTAGAGTTGTCTATTCAATACAGTAGCCATTAGTTTCTTGTACCTATTAGGCATAATTATAAATATGTGGAGAGTTCAAATTGAGTTGAGCTGAATTTTGATCCACTGGTAGAAAAATTATATAAAATATCATATTAATATTTTATGTTCATTTTGGGGCATATTGCTCTAAGTATAAATATAGCACTAAACTTAATTATATCTGTTTCTTTTTACATTTCATAAAGTAGTCGTTAGAAAATTTAAAGTTATACTTGTATCTTTTATTTGCTGTCCACATTATAATTCTATAGGACAGCGTTTATCTAGAGCTACTAAGAAAAGAGGTCTCCACAGGGGATATAAAATCTGACGTGTCTGGTGATCCCTGGGCTTCTCTTGGGCAGAAATAGAGACAGTTTTCTTCCAGTAGCACAAGTTTTTAATCTCATAATCTTATACAAATGGTGCACATCTCCATGCCCAGAGAGATATATTGATCAAAAGTGATGACTCACAAAGGAATGGTGGTATATTTCGTATTGATTCTTTACAATATCCATAGGGAATTTTTCTCAATGTTTTATTTAAATATTCTCAGCTTTTATGTTAGGTCTTAAATAATTTGACTTCTACATTTTAATTCATTATTAGCTAACCAAAGAACTTTGTAATATTTTCACAGTTTAATCTAATATTCTTTTTTATGTCATTATAAATTTATACCAATTCATAGAATATACAACACCAAGAGTGAACCCTAATATAGATTATGCACTTTGGGTGACCACACGTCAGTGTAGGTTTGTCACCTCAGACATGCCGCTCGGGTTCAGGGTGTTCATGATGTTGGTAATGGGAAGCTGTGCATGCCTGGACCAGGGCTGTGGTGGGAAGTCTCTGTGCCTCTGTGACTCCATTTTCTGTGAACCTTAAACTGCTCTAAAAGATAAAGTATATATTTTTTTAAAGTAAACAATCAGGCAGGCATTGCACACCAACGGAATGTGCTCCACACACTTTCTGTTTTGGCAAGGAGCGGGAAGGAGGGGAGTCAGGGAACCAGTTAGTGTTCCCTGTTCTGCAGCCGCGTCTTGGTCTCTTTCCCTTGCACTTATATACAATTTCTGCCCCTTTCTCAAAGTTCTTCTCAGATCTGGCTGCTGTCACGTCTTGGCCAGGGGACTTTTCTCCTTCCTGGGAGCATTTATCATACATTCTGTCTCTCATCTAGTTTGTGTGTGTGTGTTGCAGTTAATTTTTTTTTTAAATCTCCATCCTCCCACCTCCTGTCCTTTGTCAAAAAAATAGCTTGTTCTCTATATTTTGAGTCTGTTTCTGTTTTGTTTTGTTTATTCATACACACACACACACACACATACTCACACATCTTCTTTATCCACTCATCTGCTGATGGACATCTAGGTTGCTTTCATATCTTGGCTGTTACTAGTAATGCTACAATAAACATAGGCATACATGTGTCTTTTCAAATTAGTGTTTTTGTTTTCTTTGGATCAATACCCATATGTGCAATTGGTGGACTGTATGCCACCTCCTTTTTAAATTTTTTGAGGAATCTTCATACTGTTTTCCATAGCAGCTGCACTAATTTACATTCCCAACAGTGTATGTGGTTTCCCTTTTGCCACATCCTCTTCAGCATTTGTTGTCAGTTGATTTAATGATACGAGCCATTATGACTGTTGTAAGGTATGATATCTCCTTGTGGCTTTAATTAGCAGTTCTCTGATGATTAATGATATTGAGCATCTTTGCATACGTCTGTTGGTCATCCGTGCATCCTCTTGGGAGAGATGTCTATTTAGGTCCTCTTTTCACAGCACTTTTTCTGTAGAACTTATCTATCACCTTTATTTTTTTTTAATGTAACAGAACTTAAGTAAAATTTTATTTTAATTTATTTCAGATTATGGCAATAAGTTTTAAAGGTTCTTAGTAAAGAAGTCTTGAATATTTTTTAAAACATTTTTCTGGGAGTTATTCTTTTTTTTTTTTTAATTTGAGAAGAAAGAATTTCAGTGTGTTTATCACCGTGCTAACTGCTATAATCCTCTTTAATTTTCTATTATACAAGCTCCAGGAAACCACCTGCAAGGTGTGACAAGCATTGCAAAATTGAATGGGACTCTTGGGGTTTCCTGCATGTCATTCAGTCTCATTATAATGAGATCTATATCCCAGATCTCAATACTTTGCGGCTATTAACATTCCATTGAACTTTATAAAAGAACTAAGCTATATAAACCCCGTGCCTTAGTGAAATTGCATTGAAATAATGATAATATGCTTTCCAAGGAAAAGATAACCTGCTTCCTATTCTATGCAAAGTGTTGTAATATCCAAAATTAGATGCTACAGGAAATATATATAGATGCTGCCCTCAGAACTCACAGCCCCAGGGTACCAGCTAGAGATAGGAAAAAAAAAATGTCTGTTTTATGATCTTTTCATTTCAGTGGTCCCAATCTGTGACACAGTGCTTGGTGCATGGTGGATGCTCTATGTTTCTATAAGTTAATTTCACTAGGAAACATGTACTTTTGAGACAGATTTTTCCATGGGTTATGAGGAATAAGCTGCCGGGGTTTTCCATAGGTCAGCCTTGGCAGAGCCAGAGACAGATGGTGTCTTATTTAGACTGGAACAATAAAATAATTTCTATACTGTAAGCCTTGGGGTGGATAAAGCATGGAGAGATTACAACAAGATGGTAACTCAAGCAAAGCTTAGGCCAACATTATCAACAAGAGGAAGTCAATGTGTCATGCTCAAAAATTTCAGATTTTTTTCTTTGTCCGTGTGTTCTTTATACATGTTCCTTGACAACACTTCCCCATTTTCCTCCATTATCCCCTACTATCTCCCCTCTGGTTAATGTTAGTTTGTTATTAATTTCAATGTATCTGCTTATATTTTGCTTGCTTGTTTGTTTTGTTGATTAGGTTCCACTTATAGGTGAGATCATACGGTATTTGTCTTTCACCTCCTGGCTTATTTCACTTAGCATAATGCTCTCCAGTTCCATCCATGCTGTCGTAAAGGGTAGGAGCTCCTTTTTTCCTGCTGTGTAGTATTCCATTGTATAAATATACCACAGTTTTTTTAATCCACTTACTTACTGATGGGCATTTAGGTTGCTTCCAGCACTTGGCTATTGTAAATTGTGCTGCTATGAACATTGGGGTACATAGGTTCTTTTGAATTGATGTTTCAGGATTCTTAGGGTATAATCACAACAGTGGAATTTCTGGGTCAAAAGGCAGTTCCATTTTTAGTTTTCTGAGGACATTCCATACTAGTTTCCACAGTAGCTTTACCAGTCTGCATGCAAGAGCTAACACATAGTAAATGTCATATTATTTTTTTTAGGATATGTTGCAATCAATATTTATATAAGGGGTTACATAAATGGTGCATGTAGTGAATTCACTCAAAGATTTCTGAGTTGTAAGACACTGATGATTTTGTAATTTAATAGGGAATTATATTTACTTAAAATAGAATACTTTTCAGAAAGTTCCTATAAGTCAGGAGACTCTAAGTGGTTCACTAGAGTCTAATATACTAATATACTAATTACACTATATACTAATTAATCATTAAAATGACTTTCAGGTAAATTTTAACAGAGTTCACTTTTATAAATGGGAAACCAGGGCATCAAACATTTAAATAATTCCCCAAAGGAAATCCAGGAGAGATTATGAACTAGACTTCAAATTCACACCTACTTTGGGAGATTAACAAATAAGGTAAAACTGAGACTCAATAGGTGATCCTATTTATCTCTGAAATCCATGGGCTGTGTGGCTACAACTTGCTGAACCTGCTTGGAATAGAAAATGCAGAAAGATGCATGCGCACAAGCCCTACCCAGCCACAGGAAGGAACTCTGAGAGGGCACTGTATGTCTAAAGTTTTCTTAAAAGCATCATACTCCTCGACCTAGGCAATGACTTCTCAAGCCTCTCAAGAACCTTGACCCAAGAAACACTTGATCAAGCAGGGGTTTCCGTGGTTCTCTGCTCTTTGGGGAAACCTAGTAACAATGCCTAGAACGGGATGAGGGTCTTCAGAATAATGCGATTAATAGCAGGCGAAGTTGGCTCACTTGCAGATATATATATATTCATTCCATCCTTCTAATTCTAATTTGAAATTCTGAAAATGTGGAGACCGTAGGCCACATTTCATATTTACCAGTGCACATTACTCGATTTATCTGAACTTAGCTAGGGTGCCATTTAAGAAGTGTTTACCATATTTTAGGTACTACACATTTTACATATATCATTTTGCTTAACCCTCAAAACAATCCTGAGAGGACTGTTGTCTTCATTTTTCTGATGGGGAAACAGCGAGTCAGAAAAACTAGGTAAAGTTATCCCAAGCCAAATAGCATCTAAGTGACTGAGTCAGGAACCTAGGTGTCTGATTCTAAAGCCTATGGATTTAACCTTGTGTTACATAGACACAAGCTCACAGTTTATTTTCAAAGGTATGAGGCCTTAGAAAAGGAGAAGAGAGATTTTTATTTTTGGTAAGATTGAGATATTAACAATTTACAATTTAATAAACTGAATTATTGATAAAATATTGCTTGAGAAAATTTAAAACTGAAAATCTGAAAACAACCTTTTTTAAAACTGACATTTAGTAACACAAAATGAGCAGTTATGATTGCATAAAGATATTCTTTAGTGCTTAAAAAACTGAAAAATCGATTTAAAAATCAGTTTTTATTTTCTAGCACTGGCCATTTTATACCACACATTTATTTCACTTTATTGATCATTCTCTGTCTCACCATTGTACTGGATTCAGTCTGCACTTGGCTCGTATTTTTGAACCATATTATTTTCACACATGAACATGACTTTTCACCTCTGCAAGGTCTGCCAGTGGGAGCCCAGAGGATGGGGAATGCCTAAGAAATAACATGCCC
>PVJI01030404.1:0-14040 GCA_004026765.1 Micronycteris hirsuta | reverse complement strand
CCAGTTTCCTTCTTATCCCTATTGGTTCCCTGCAGATCTCTCCTCATTTGTTCAAGCAATTTCGATAATTTTTCGTCGAATTCTGTGAGCATCCTGATTACTAGGGTTTTAAACTGTGCATCTGATAGGTTGGCTATCTCTTGGTCGGTTAGTTCTGGAGCTTTGATCTGTTCCTTTCTTTGGGCCATTTTTTTTTCCCCTTGGTGAGCCTGTTACTGTAAGGAGGGTGGAGCCTTGGAGTTCACCTGGGCGGGGAAACTCACAGTCGCTGTGTTGTGATGTAGCCTGTGGGGGCGGGACCTGAGAGCACAATGGCGCCTGCTCCGCTCTCCGCACACACACCGCCTCCTGCAAGCAATTCAAGCCCCTCTGCGCTGGCTCCAGGGGTCGCTCCGGGGTCGGTGGACGGGCTGCACAGCTCCAATCCCCTGTGGGTCTCCCCAGTGAACTCTCCTGTGAGGCTGGTAGTTCCTCCCGCCACAGACTCTACCCCCACAGGTGCTCTCAATCTGCGCCGATGGGTTGCGCCCCGCTTTCTCTCCCGGTCCGTCTGCCCGCGAATGCAGACCTGCCCGGTCCACCAGTCTCCCCCGCTGGGTCCGGATGAGCCGGGTGCTGATCGCGCTTAGGTCAGGCCCCCATCTCGGTGTGCTGCAGCCCCGCGGGAACCGCCCCTCCAACCGCGGTGCTGCCGTCTGCTCACCAGCTTGCCGCGGGGTCGCCCAGCGCTCTCCCTCCACCCTGCTCCTCCTGGCTCACCAGACTGGTTGAATGTATCTTCTTTAATTCCTTGGTTGTCGGACTTCCTCTCAATTAGATTTTCTGTCAGATCTGGCTGTTTTCGGTTGGGTAAATTTCTGGTTTTTTCCTTCTTTGGTTGTGCGAGGAGGCATGGCACATTCACCTATGCCGCCATCTTGCTGGAAGTCCTCCCCACTGTGCTTTTAATTGCTGGGCTTTCTTTCCCATGTTGTAAGCAAAGGCATGATCCTGAGAAGATCTCTTTTGTCCTGGAATTTACTAGAATAGATTTGAAGAGTGGTAACTGTTGGATCCTGTCTTCCTTTCCTTCAGAAATTCAGGGCTGGCTTTGATTCTCTGTACCAGACGCATCAGGAAGAGGGCATCTTTTCGCTTAATCACATTCTGTTTTGAATTCCAGAGCCTGACACGGTACCTGACATACTGGTGTATAGTGGGCACTTAGTAAATATTTTTTAAATTAAAAAAATTTTCAATTAGAGTGGACATACAGTATTATATTTGTAAATATTTTTTGAGTGAACCAGAGGTCAGGTATCTTGCCCACACTTTGCATATACCTAACCTTTGGTTCAATTAAATCTTAAATTTTAAAAAAATCTAAATATTGGAAAAGCGAAGCAATATGTACTTATTAGAAAAATTAAAACAGTATAGGTGCACAGTGAAAAGTGAATACCCTCTTTCACCAATTTTTACTGTTATAGTTCATTGTATGTTTTCATATTTTTCTGCGTTTATAAACATTGACACACATATAGTTTTTTTAATATTTTTTGAATTTTCTTTATTTTTTTAAAGATCTTATTTATTTATTTTTAGAGAGAGGAGGAGGGAGGGAGAAAGAGAGGGAGAAAGCAATGTATGGTTGCCTCTCACATGGCCCTCACTGGGGACCTGGCCCGCAACCCAGGCATGTGCCCCAACTGGGAATCGAACCGGGACCCTTTGGTTCCCAGCCCGCGCTCAATCCAGTGAGCTACACCAGCCGGGTGACACACATAGAGTTTTTAAAATGCAAATGCAATCATATCATACAGGGTCTTTGCAGATCGCTTTTTCACTGCAGAAGAAAATCTTGGAGATTTTCTCAACGCAGTATCTATCAATCTGCCTATTGTAGAGTTTATATGTTAATGGTATGCCATTCTATGAGTGTGCTTTAACTCACTCGTATTTATTTTTTCTGTTAACGTACCTTTTTAAAAACTGTTTTCGAGTTTTTAAAATCATAATCGGTGTTGCAGTAACTGGCTAGCCTCTTACCTTGTGGACACATGTGTGTTTAAAGTTTTCTGTAAGGAAGATTCTAGGACACAGATGTTAAGATGTTGATATCCTTGGCGGCATCTCAAGGGCTCCTCACAGTCTCAGTGTTAAAAAAAATTCACCAAGCCTAGTCAAACATTGTTTCCATTAATAATCAGCTAATACCTCTGTACACTGTAGTTTCTAACATACTGCTATAGAGAAGCAAACAGGAAAAAAATAGATCACTCAGAATCTTACGGTAAGAGATAAGTACTGCCAGAATTTCCTTATATACCCTCCAAGGGCTTTTTCTATGCATTTATACACAGACAGCTTATACAATGTTTATGCATTATTCATACATTATAAATATTTTACATATATTGTACATTATTTTTAATGGTGTGTCATCATATGAACACAAGGTAATTTATTTACATCATCCCCTGTTATTGAAGAGTTGGGTTGTTTCCAATCGCTCATGGCTGTTCTCAGCTTGGAGCAAAGCCTCATAATATCCTAAATTGTTTCTTTAGTATAAAATCTTAGAGCAGCACTGTTTGTTAGAAATATAATGAGAGCAACAGATGTGAGCCTAATGTGCAATTTAAAATTTTGTGGTAGCCACAGAGACAGATGAAATTAATTTTTATATTTTATTCAACCCAGTCGATCCACAATATTATCATTTAAACATGTAATCAGTGTAAAATGTCTTTGACGAGATATTTTTCTTTCAAGTCTGGTGCTGTATTTTACACTTAGAGCTCTTCTTAGTTCAGATACTAAGATTTCAAAGTTAAAGGGAAATATAGTCCCCCTCCAATGATAAAAGTGTGTCTGTAGGATGCGTCCTAGGGTGGACATGCTGGGTCCCAGGATACAGCAGTGGAAATGTACAAGGATGCAGCCATAGGTCCTCCCCCCCGCCACACTGAAGTGGCACCAATGGTGTCCCCCTCCTTTAGAATACGGAGCCGGATGGGTTCGGGCGGGAGGGGACAGCACAGAGACTCTTGCCTGTCTCCCTTGCAGCAGTGCCTCTGAGACATGTCCTCATCTGTGTCTTTGCAGAGCAAGCTGGTGAAGTACTTCAGCCGGCAGCTGTCATGCAAAAAGAAGGTGGCCCTGCAGGAGCGCAACGCGGAGCTGGACGGCTTCCCGCAGCTCCGGCACTGGTTCCGAATCGTCGATGTGCGCAAGGAAGTCCTGGAGGTGACCGGAGGCGGCCCCTGCCCTCTGCCCCTTACTGGCCATCAGCCAGTCCCTCGGGTAGTAGGGTGTTGGCTGTGCCCGGCACATAGTAGGCCCTCAATCAGTGCATACTATATGAAGCCATTAGAGATCCGCTCTGCGTGGGTCATTAAGAGTGACCTGTTTCAACTCTGTCACTCGTGTACTCAGCCACATTGGCAAAATCACTGTACCTCCTAGGCCAGCTCTAGCCGGCGGAGCGTCCTGCTGGGGTGGAGGTATTTCGTGTGTGTGCTGTGCGGTGCAGCAGCCACCAGCCACACGCGGCTCTTCATCACTAACCTGTGGTTAGTGTATGTGACTGGGGAACAAAGTTTTAAATTGTATTTAATATTACCTCATGCGGTCAGGGGCCACCCTATTGCACACCACAGTCTTAGGGGGTCAGTTTTCTCATCTGCTAAGTGGGGTGATGACTGTCTCCTCTTCCCAAGTAACTGGCAGGGAAAATGCGAGGACCCATATAAAATGTTCAGCTTGTCCTCTGGCTCCTAATGGCACTCAGGAAATGTCCACTTAGTGTTAGGGCCGAAAGCTGGTGGCCTCAAGCTGTGTCTGATGCACAGGCATTTTTTTGTTTGGCTGACACAGTGTTCAAAAATTTTTTCAGTCCACATTTAAATGTTGAAAGGGTTTGTATAAAATGCCAGCTCTCTGGCTTCTCTTGAAAAACTGGAATTGCTTATGACACTGAACTGGATTCCTGTCTAATGGCCGTGAACTGAATCTGCTGCCCATTCACGTCCCATAGGCTCTCCAGGTTCACAGCTTCGCTCATTTATATTTACTCGCCTGCAGACACCCAAGCTCCAATTCTGACCTTGGTCATGAGAATCCTGAGCCCAAGGCCACCAGCCAGGCGGTGAGGACAGGCTGGGGTACCAGCGCTCTGTCTGTAGCTCACATGCGTGTCCACTAGAGGTCCCCTTTCTCTGGAGGACCTAGAAGTGTGGAGAAACCTTTGCAGACAGACTGCCTGGGTTCAAACTTACTTGCTGTGTGACCATGGGCCAGTGGCCTAACCTCTCTGAATTTAGTGTCCAAGTTACAGACTACTTTTAGTGATGAAAATGCCTACTTTCTGTGGTCTTTCTTTTTAAAAAGAAAATCCACGAAAAATACTTAAAACAGAGGTACATCCATTTTTAATTATTATCATTATTTTCTACAACAGAAGCAGATCTGCTCTTTTGGCCCGGGTTTGTTAAGGCTTTCTCCATTTTTGGTGTCATTATTTCTGTGATTTTTTTTCCTGACCCTGAACCTCAGCTTAAATTGAATATTTTGGGGGTAAATTATAAGATGAAAATGCATGAGTGAATCCTGCAGCCAAGAGAATTCTTTTATGTTGGGAACCATCCCTTCTCAATACAACTCATTTTGTACTTTCAGATATTGGTCCATCACCTTTCTTAAAGTGGGGTTTACCTGCAAGGGGTTCCTGTTTCAGAAAGCTGCTGAGCCACTCAGTTATTGTTCTCTCCCTGTCCCCTGCCCTAGCGAGTCATAAAGGCATCAACTGGGCTTCATGGCTTTTGCCCTGCATCTTTTTTCTTTTTTAGACAGAATTTTTGTGCTATGCAGTTTTCCTCTTCCTGGTTGCGGAAATGGCTGATTTGTTGTGATACAAAGATCTGGCCACCAGAGGGCAGCGGTATTCCATGTATTCCCCTAGAATTTCCATCCTCAGTTGTCTGAAACTCTTATTTAAATAATAATAATAAATGTAAAAACACTGGCTACCATTAAGCGTTATAAAATGGAGGTTATTTTTTGTAGATGCATAAATATATAAGTTTGACAAATTTCAAGGTGTATCCACATTATGATGGCTAGGGACACATCATTTTGGGAAAGGGGGCTGGTTACTGGTGGCAGTGAAGGGCACCTGCCCAAGACAGCTAGCGCAGAGTTGGAGGACAGCATCCAGAAACTTGGGCTGCCCAGTTTGCTCTGCTCTGAGTTCATCCTGAATTTGGGACAAATCACTGCAGTATGAGCTGAGCAGGAGGCACGGAGGGCCCTCCAAAGATAAATAAATTGGAGGCTCATTCATAAGGAATTTAGAAGCTGCATGGGGAGACAGATGATTAGCGCCCACCATTGATGGAGCACCATGTGCTATACATACGTGCTTCCCTACTGAGTATGTGTGCTTAAGATTTCATTTTTAGGTGAATAAAGTGAGGCTCATACAGATTAAATGACTTGCTCCAGGTCATCTAACCAATGAGTGGCACAGCTGAGATCAAACCCAAGCCTGTCTGATGCCCAAATCAGAGATCCAACTGTTAGGCCAACTAGCTAGCCCCACTGTGCCGGGTATCCTGCTAGTTGCCACTAGAGGGCAGCGTGGCAGGCATTCCTTCCCCTGGGCGCCAGGCATCTATTTACCCTCCTTCTTAAACTCCCTAGGAAATCACCCCGGGCCAGCTGAGTCTGGAGGACCTCTTGGAGATGACAGATGAGCAGGTGTGTGAGACCGTGGAGAAATATGGAGCCAACCAGGAGGAATGTGCCCGTCTGAACGCCTCCCTGTCCTGCCTCCGGAACGTGCACCTGGCAGGTGAGCAGGCGTTGGGGCATGGACACCTGCCCTGTGCTCCGGGGTCCTGTGCCCGCAGCTGCAGGCCAAGACGAGATGGCCTTGCCTCCGGGTGGTAGATATCGCTCGTGAGCTGAGGAGACAGGGGCCTGGGACCCGGAGAACAGAAGTGGTCAGGGCAGCTTCTGGGAACTGTGTCCCAAGGGAGACCTTCTGAGCTTGTGGGGCATTTGGTTCCAGACAGGTAGGGACCAGATATGGAAATACTGGGTGTGTGCAGGAGACCAGAATTGTTTTACCTTAGACATTCTGACGCGCCTTTGTATTTTGGGTCAACATCTTAACTTGCATTTTTACATAAACAATGTGAATTCATTTTAAAACAAATCAGAAAACAGATTAACAAACATGAGTACCCTCAGCTCCACCATCTAAGGACCTACTGTTGTCACTTTGGTGTGTAATTTTTGGTATACTTCTTCCAGACCAATAGGTGTGTGTATGCTACCTTTGAATTGTTCAAACTCCCATGTGCCTTTCTCAGCAGGACATCGAATATCATCCTCTTGGGCCTCCTGCTTCTCTCTAGCTTTATCATTTTCCCACGAGTTCTGGGCCTTTTCAGTGTTAAGGGATTAGCTTTGCAAACATCAGTGGAAGAAAAATGTTATTGATCCACCTGCGTGGTGGTTTCAGTTCCTGCCACAAGGTGTCACTGTTGTACAGAGTCTGGCACAATTTGGCCGATTCTTTTCCACAGATGCCCTTTCGTGATTTGACAGGCAACAGTATTTATTGAGTGACTACTTTGTGCCAGGTGTGCTCAGAATCCATCAGTGAACAAAAGAGAGCATATTTGAAACAGGTCATCAGCCCAGGTCCTTCATGCATGCTCTTCTATGTTCTTTGTTGCTAGCAGGTCTTGATCTGGGTGATAATCAAAAGGGACGGCGAATTGGAGGCTGCGCTGTCTTTAAAGGATGTTTCCTGGCGTCCCTGGTCTCCACCCACTAGGTACCGGGAGCAGCCCCCTCCTGTTCCTGACAAACGGCAGTGTCTCTGGATATTTTCCAATGTTCTTCCTGGGTGGTGGGTGGGGTGGTGCGGCAGAACTACCCCTGGTTGCGCAGCTCCGAAGGCCCGGTTATTCCTTGCTCTGGCACAGTGGCTGAGAGGGGCCTCTCCATCATGCAGTGCCGACGAACCTGCTTCAGGGAGCCTTCTGCCCACCCACAGCGAGAAGCAGGAACTGCGCCTCATTACGATGTTACACCTTGCACATCTCGTCAGTGAATGTATCTCCTCCTCGTTTTCAAGGCCTGAGCACCTCCACTGTTCGCTCAGCCAGTCTCCTATTTCTAGCCATTGAGGCTGTCTCCGTATTTTTGTTGCAGGCGGCGCTGCAGTGAGCGGCGTGGGGTGTCATTACGCACAGGCATGTCCAGGGTGACGCCTTCACTGAGGACCTGGAGGCGTGTGGTTCCCGCAGCACAGGGTTCACATATTCTAAGGCTTCCTGCGAACACTGCGCTGTTTGCTTTCCAGAAAGTTCGTACCAGGTTCTGCCTCCCCCCCTCCCCTCCCTCTGCCCCTCACCGTGCGGTAGAGCGAGCATTTGAGGTTGGGCTCCTCGTCGCTTTTCAGAGGTCACGTCTCCCCCTCGGAGCTGGGCTCCCGAGTTTGGCGGAGCTCTCGTTATAGTGGGGCTGGACTCGAGCGCCGCCCGCAGGAGGCGTTGATGTCGGCCTCCGTGGGGCTGAGCAGCCAGTTGCCCTTGTGATACCTTGGGCTGCCTGTGACCTTGATGGGGCCTCTGATCTGGGGATTTTCCAGCTTTTTTTAAATCAAGACACACAGTGCCAAAAATGGTTTATATGGCAACCTCACACACACATATTATACACACACAACTGATATGTACAGATAAACACACGCTGCTGAAATGCGTTTCATGAAACTGTACTAATTTTTACTATGCATGCTATTTTGCATTCTTTTTCATTCTATATCACTTCCCAAATGCTGGTAATGACCCGCCACGTTGATTTCACACCTCACTTAATTGGGTTGAAAAACACATATTATCTGAGGGATCCTCCTGCCTCCGTCAGCTCTTCCCAGGCAGCTCAGTGTCCATGTCCAATGTCCAGCCCCCAAGGCCAGCCTTCGAGCCGCAGGGCCCCTGACCGCAGTGCCAAGTGCAGCCCCAGTGCCCCCTTCCTGCAGCCGGGCCCCCATGGTCCCCTCCACTCCCAGTTTCCGCAGCAGCACCCCTCAGCGCTGTACGTCTTAGGGCCACTTTTCACATTTCCGTCTTAGCTTTTGTGGGGGAGCAACTTATTTTCAGTGGGCGCCTCTCTCCCTGACTGGAGAGCACGCTGCAGGGGGCCTCACATCGGTTTCTGCTCACCGTTTTATTGCCAGCCAGACCTTCCAGCTCAATATCCGGCACACAGTAGGGACTCAGTCCCTATTTCTGAATCAGACGCCTTCCTTCTCATGTAGACCAGAGACACTCATCAGTGGCTGCACATGTGTGGACTTTCCCACGAATTGCACAGCACCTTGGGGTTGGGCTTCTGATCGGAACCCACTGACACATTTCCCCATCAAGCCCTCACTGTTGTATAAATCTGCAAGGTACTTAGGGTTCCCTAGGTCAGGCATGGATTTCATGTCTCGATATTCAGTCTACTGCCTAGAATTCTCTTCCCTCTTTGTCCTTCCCATGAATCCTGCTTATTCTCAGGCCCCTGACGCAAGGCCTCTGCACCTTATTGAATGAATGAATGCATGCTTCTATCACCAACTGGCCATGCCTTAGACTGTGTCAGTGTTTTGTCTTACTCCCTCCTCTGCTTGTGACTTCCCTGAGGACAGGCGCAGTATGTGGCGCTATTCCCCTCTCTGTTCCCAGATTATGTTTGTTGAAGGAAGTGCAGGGAAGCCACGCAATGTGCTGGCTAATGATCACCACCAGAGGGAAGCAGTGAGCCACTCGCCACCGATCCCTGCCTTAAATTGTCTTCTTCCCTCAAAAATTACCGTCGGTTCTTTGAAACTTCTAACTATCTTGGTAGCTGGGTGGTTTCATTGTTTCCTACCCTTCACCTTAAAAGTGTTACCCCAAACTAGGGAACAAACTAGTTTTTGACTCTTGCTTCTTACTGTATTTTTTCATCTTGGCCTTCCCAGCTCTCAGTTAGTCTTCTATAGTGATGAAATCAAGTGTTTTAAATCCTGGTGTGTAGTGGGGACTCATTTCTGCCCTGCTGGCTGTTGGGAGGATCGTATGAGATGATGCTGGCAAAGCACGGGGCCCGGCCTGGATTAGCTACGTGGTAACTTCTGTCGTTACCATTATTGTCCTTATCACATTAGTGGTGCATCCTACCCTCATCCTACAGCCACCATCGCCACCATCACCACCATCATCACCATCATCATCATCATCACCATCATCATCATCATCACCACCATCATCATCATCACCACCACCACCATCACCATCATCATCACCACCACCACCATCCCCATCATCATCACCACCACCACCATCCCCATCATCACCACCACCATCCCCATCATCACCACCACCACCATCACCAGGGTCCTCTAGTCTTTCTCTGCCCCCACCTCACTTTCTTCCACCTTTTTTCTATCCTTCCTTCATTTTTTGTTGCCAAAGGGCCCCTGGGTTTCAACTTTTCTAATTCTGCTCTCTGTTTGTCTTTGATTTCCCTTCGAGACGTTGTCTCTCTGAACGTTGCTGCTTCCTGAGAGCCAGGTGTCCCCTCTGTGTGGCTCAGTTGTTCTCTCGGGGTGGCTCTCCTTTCCGTGGCCAAAAAATGGAAGCAGGACCCCAAGCAGGTTTCCTAGTGCGCACAGCCCCATTTCTGCATCCCCCTCCACCATGGCCTCTGCAGAGCTGAGGTCCTGGGGTGAATTGACTTGGCTGCGGAGGAGCACGTTCCTTTGGTGGTTTTCACCACCAACGTGTGCTCGAGTGCATCTTCCCTTCCCCAAGGAAAATCCTGGCTTCCAGGCCGTGGAAGACCTTGCTTTTCTCTTTCCCTTCCTTTCCTGCCTCCCTCCCTTCCATAATGACCCAGCTCTCACTACGCATCTGACACAGGGTTGTGTTCCAGGGCTTGGGGGACTTTCTTGTGGCTTCAGGGTGGAGCTGGGACCTAATGCAGGAGGGGGAATTCTTCTAAGGATGAGGGGGTGATGGGGGAGCCTGTGCCAGAGAGACCAGTGTGGCTGGCCCCGGGAGTGCTGGGGACAGGTGGGAACTGGGGTTGGGTAGGCGGGCAGGGCCAGCCTCCATGGAAGACCGTGGCACGGAGCTGCCTCATAGGGCTCTGAGCAGGAGGTGCTTGGGTCACTTGTCCAGTTTTCAAACAAACTCCGGCTGCAGAGCAGGCGCGTGGCTACAGTGAGAGGCCGGTAAATCTAAGAAGAGGCTCAGTGGGCCATGTGGGGCCAGAGACAGGGCCGGGGTGCTGCTGACAGACAGATGCCCCCGCATCCCAGCAGCCCCCCTGGGAGCCTGCCTTCTTGGGCCCCCTCCAGCTCCTCCTCCTAAGGGTCCAGGAAGAACCGCCAGCCAGGAGAAAAACAGGATGTAAAGCAGCCCCGAAATGGGACAGAGAGCCTCAGATGCCCCCTGGCGTCCTCCGCAAGCCCACCCAAACCGCCTTCCTTTGCCTACAACAAAGAGGAAGTGGCGTCTTGATTGCCCTATTGTTCCAGTTGCCTCTCACTGGGGAGGCTGGGCGGCAAGGGAGCCAGCCACCTGTCCAAAGCCCACAGCATTGGCGATGCTTTGTCTCCCTTCACTGCGCCCCAGCCGTCTGCTCTGCAGGCTCTCAGCATCCCTCCCGCAGGTGGAGGACCACGCTAGTGATCTCCAGTGCGAGGGGCAGAGACCAAGGCGACCACACGCAACCAACCCGGCTCAGTCACTCACTGTAAACATGGGTCGGGCTTCCTCTGTTCCTGTCCCTGGGGTGGGGGGAGCTGGGGACATGGTGGTGATTCAGGCCGACCAGCTTCCCATTCTCATGGCCCTTGTGTTCCAGACCTGAGCTGCCCAGTGGGGCGGCCTCTAGATTCGTGTGGACGTTAATCTCCAGTCATTAAAATGACATATAATTCTCAAGTCACCTCTTTGGTCACACTAGCTGCATTTCAAGTGACCCGTGGCCACACGTACTAGTGGCTGACCTATCAGGATGTCCCAGTTCTAGGACATTTCTGTCGACACAAAGTTCTGTTGGCCAGCGCTGCTCTGGAACGTATGGAAGGAATGAATAGGAAATGGATTGGGTGGTGACCAGCGTCACGTGGAGCACTGAAACGGGTGTTACAGTGGCGCTAGGGGGCAGCTCTGACGGGCGGAGGGGTGGGGTCACAGTGGCTGTGTCAGAGCAGCAGCCCCAGGGAGACACACACACTGACGTTTGGTGCCAGGAGTGCAATGAGACTGTGGAGGCCGGCAGGGCGCGTCTGGGGTCCGCGGGGTGGGCAGGCCGTCCGGAAGGGCAGCTGGAATTCCTGGGCATGCGCTGGAGGTGCCGACCGCGGGCAGAGCTTCAGGGGAGCCTCGGCTCTGCTCTTCATGCCTTTCCACAGCCCATCCGGACTACGGAGAGTGGTCTCTCTTCCTTCACGTCACCTGATTGTAGACATTTGTGACATCTGCAAAAGGCCGTCACCGCAGCAGCTCGGTTACTGTTGGGCTAAATGTCTGAGGGCTGTGGCTTAGCCACGCGAACGCAGGGAACTGACCATTGCAACGGGCCTCTCTTAGGTGGGGGGGAGGGCAGTACTTAACCTAAGTCGTGAATGACAAGAAGGACCAGACATGAGATTGGGGGGGAGGAGAACATTTTGCAAGGAGTGAAGGAAAAGGGTCACGCTGATCTCTGAAAGCCCTTTCAAGAAGCAGAAAGCAGACCCACGTGGCCAAACCATGGGGAGTATTCTGGTGACTTGCTGCTGTGCAACTGTCCACTCCAGACCATAGTCAGGGGAAGGGAGGAAGGGCGGGAAGGAGGGACATACCCAGAGAGGTTAAGTAACTTGCCCAGAGTCACACAGCTAGTACCAGGTAGAGTGTGCTCGAACTCATGTCTGTTTCACTGGAAACATGTGCTTTGGTTTGCAGTGTCCTCTGTGCCCACATTTTTGTCTGTTCCCCACCAGACTGTGGGCTCCTTGAGGGTGGGCACCACGTCTCGTGATCTCTGGGGGTCATCTGGACAGTGGCCCTGGAGGCTCTTGCCCATTCAGGGGGCCCGTGGTTCTCTTTGGGTGAACACGGCCCCCCTCCATCCCCCTGGGGTTCTGAATGTGGGGTGCGTCGCCGCCCAGACCTCCCTGCTGCCCTACCTCCTCCCTGGGAAAGGGCCTCCCTCCCCCTGGCACCCAGAGACCTGTTGACGCTCCCCAGCCCCACACCAGCCCTGACCTTGGGGACGGAGCTCAGTTTAGCTCCGTCATCTGATCATTTTCTTTCTTTAGCGCTTTTGTCTTTCCCTTCTTCGTCTGGTACTTTGTGGAGGAGAAATGAGGCAGACAGGCTTTGTAACCGGATACCAGGGCACCCTGGGTGGCTGGGGCTGGTGTTTGTCAAGCCCTACCTTCTGAAGAGCTACCTTTATCGTCACGGAGGGCAGAGGAACAGAGTGGCCAGGCTGTGTTCTTGCTTCAAGCCGTAAACCCCTTACTTGAAAAAGTGAGGGTCAAACAGCTGGTTGGCTGCAAGCCCTTAGATGCCTTTTCCTCCTGGACCGATTGCCTTGGACACCGTCAGACAGGAGTCTCTTCCTGGTGATCCTTATTGGCCACCAGGGGGCGCTGCCTGATAACCTTCCTTCAGCTGAGCAGCCAGAGGATAAGCTCAAGTGCCCTGGAGAAAGAGCCACATGGGTGTGCAAACTGGAAGGAGCCTTGGTCTAATCATCTCAACTTTCACATAAGGAACAACTGAGTCCTAGAGAGGAGAAAGGCTTGGCCCAGCCATGGCAGGGAACAAATGCGGGCTTAGTTCTGGGGGGCGTGGTAGGGCAGGGGTCCCTTTTATCTCTTTTCCTGGCTGGCTTTGAGAGAGCTGCAGAGCAGGGGAGCAAGCTCGAGGCTCCTGTCCACCTCCAGACTGCTCAGACGGGGTCCTGCTGCCCCTCAGTTTCCTGCAGCTCTCCTGTCATGGAAGCTGTCGCCTGGATCTCCCTGCCACACTGAAGACCAATTAAGAGAAGAAAATGAGCTCTAACGAAGAAAGCTTGCAAACAGGCTCCACACAATAACTCAGCTGTTGCAAAGAGACAGCTCCAGAGAGGCAGTGGCTTTATTTCCCTGGGAGACGTCTGTAAAGAGCTGGGGGCCAGACACGGGGTGACTCCAGCTGTGGGGGAGCCCCTCCCGCAGCCTGTGGACTGGAAGGCAATGAACAGAAGCAGCAGGATTTGTTTTCAGCTGAAATCGATGTCTTAGCCTTGGCCGTGTGGCTGGCACCGGGGCACACAGATAGAAAAGATGCAGGCCACTCTTGTTGGGGACTGTGCTCCTGGCTCAGTTGGTCTAGTGGTAGAGTTTGGAAGGCGTGTGAGCTCCCGCCTGGCATGTGAGTCCTGTCTGGGCCACCGGGCTGTGAGGCCCTCGCTCCAGCCCCTTCCCCATTAGCAGTGTCTCAGTCTTTGAAACAGGCGTAAAACTACTTGACTGTGTCGTGTGGTCACGAGGAATAAGTGAGATTCGTGCACCTTCACCTCCGTCTGGGACTGCCTCACCAGTTGAGCAGGACCTGACTTTGGATCTTCTGGTCCAAGGGGGCTGGCAGTCAGGTGACCCAAACAAAGGGGCCAAGTCAGAGGTTTCTCCCCCTGCTCTCTGTCCGGCCGTCTGCCTGGTGTCGGAGGGCAGAGTCCCCAGGGGCGGCATAGTCGTGAGGCCCCAGAGCTGGTGAAGCCGGTTCTGTGATGAATGTGGGCAGCCGATACTTTCGCCAAGACTTTGGTCAAGGCCTGAATTTGACAGAGTAATTGCCCCCTGGATGGGGTGGGGTAGGCAGTGCCATCCTTTTAGTATTTTGGAGCAGAACAAAGGTAGCAATCAGCCAGTCTTCCTTTGACATATCTGAGGGGTTGGAGAAGCCCCCATAGCCTTTTATAAAGTCATGGGACTATGTTTATGCCCCCAGAGTAAGCAAGGTTCTGGACCAA
>PVJI01030403.1:0-14247 GCA_004026765.1 Micronycteris hirsuta | reverse complement strand
CCCATTGGTTTGAGATCCAACCTCCTTTTTTTCCCTATTGGTTCCCTGTAAATCTTCCTCCATTATCCTTATCGTATTCTTCATCTGTTCAACTATTTGCGTCCACCTATTTTCCAGTTTTGTTAACAATTTGGTTACAAGCATTTTAAATTGCGCATCTGATAGGTTGACTATGTTGTCATCCATTAGTTGTAATTTGTTGAGGTCCTTCTTTTTGGCCATTTTCATTCTTTTTATCTCGGTGCACTTGTCAGTTGGCAGATGTCTGCAACCTGCGTCTCTTTTTGGATGACGTTGCCTCTGGGGGCGGGGTCTGGGAGGAAGCAATGGCGGCCTCCGATCACCTCCAGCTTCCGTCACTCCTCCTCTCCCCAGCTCCCCACCGCCTCCTCTGCCAGACTCGGTTCTGCTGGCTCAGCCCTGGCCTCTCTCCGGCAGTGTCGCTGGCCCGCGGGATTCACCCGTTGTTTGGGGCCATGCCCTGTTCAGGCACTGGCGGCCTGAGTAGCGGCGTGAGTGAGACCCTCCGTGCGCGCTGCCTCCTCCGCCCGTTTCTGCCCCGCTCACCGGCCTGGATGTTCATCTTCTCCTACCTCCTGGGTGTCGGACTTCCCTTCAGTTCGATTCTGTCCGTTCTGGTTGTTTAAATTTTTGCTACTGCATTAATTGTATGGACATTCTGGATGTGCGGGCAGCGAGTGTGACCACCTACGCTGCCATCTTGGCGGAAGTCCCAGAAACAAGTATAGAATTTTTTTTAAACTTTAAATTAATCATAATCACTCCTCTAGAAATGTTGTTATAGTTTTTTGTTTTAATGTATAGCTGTACTGCATATAGCAAAGAAATCAGCAGACTAATAAACTAATATGAGGGGCTGGTTTGTGATCATTTTATTTTTTTTTTTTGAAATAGTTTAATGCTCATCTGGATCTGGTAATCATTAAGTGATTTGTATAGTATTATAGCAGCTTAGTTCAATTTTATTTATTTATTTATTTTTTTAAAGATTTATTTATTTTCAGAGAGAGAACGGAGAGAGAAAGAGCAATGTATGGTTGCCTCTCACATGGCCCTCATTGGGGACCTGGCCCGCAACCCAGGCATGTGCCCCGACTGGGAATCGAACCGGGACCTTCTGGTTCCCAGCCCACGCTCAATCCACTGAGCTACACCAGCCGGGCTGCTTAGTTCAATTTTAATATCCATTGTGTTGCTACTGCTTCTACAATGAAAGGGAACACAGAATTGTGTATTTTACATTGCTTGAGGATATTAATTTTTACAAGGCTTCATACTCACACCCAAAAGATGAACTGCTAAGTATCTGCAACAATAAATGTATTTGTTTAGCTCACTAAAAATATTACTGAGAATAATTTGGTGAATTGTGATGATTTAAATAAAACAATAAGAATTTTAATGAAACAGTTTTCGTTTTTCATTATCTTATTTAAAGGCAGAGATACCAACTGTGATTATCATGATTCATAATTAAGTAATCACTCATGAATAAAAAAGCTTTAAAGAAAAAATAATAAAAATCATCTATCTTCAAGTTATCTCTCTAAACATAACTGTTATTAAATTTCCAAAGTCGAAAAATAAATTGAAACATTAGAGACAAATAGATGGTTACATAACCACAGATTGAACAGTTCCTGAAAAGTATATCACTTACTTTCTCCACTGTTTGATTTGTTCAGGATTTGTATACTCCTTCAGACATTCTGTGATATGGTCTCCAATTTTTATTAAACATTGTCTAGTATGCTCTAGTTGTTCTCTTTCTGAAAGGCCTTTCTCAGGCCTATCAAGTTGTTTCAAAGCAGCTTTGACAGGCCTCATTCTTTCTTTACACTTTAAAAGGAAAAATAAGAACATAAATACATGTATCAAAAATATAAGTTCAACGAAGATCTTTCAATGATTTTTACCTGAGTAAATATAGCATTGTTTTAATGTTAAAATAAGCATTAAATCTCACCTCATAGCTCTTAAATACCAGGAATTTCTGTCTCAGTTTCTCTTTGGAAAGTAGGGCTTTCATTAACATTTAAAATCAGTCTTTGTGTAAGTAAACACTTTGGATTTCACTTACCTTCTATAAAAATGGTACTTTTTACACTGTAACACACCATTCTAAGCAGTCTTAACACAGAATGTTAAAATATAATAAAATACATCAAAATATAACTTAATATCCTATATTCACTATAACAGAATAAAATACAAAAATAAGGAGCTCTATAAAATAAATGGGCAAAGCTATTAAAATCAAAATAGCTACAGGTATAAATTGTCTATCTTCTAAATCTTTGGGACAAAACGAAGTAGCTAATGATGAATTTTGTTACTATCATCTTTTTTTTAAGATTTTATTTATTTATTTTCAGAGAGAGGAGTAGGGAGGGAGAAAGAGCAATGTATGGTTGCCTCTCACATGGCCCTCACTGGGGACCTGGCCTGCAACCCAGGCATGTGCACCAACTGGGAATCGAACCAGGACCCTCTGGTTCCCAGCCCGCGCTCAATCCACTGAGCTACACCAGCCGGGCTGTTACTATCATATTTTGATGGTCATTGAGTTGGGGGTGGTTGATAGAAACCAACCTTTTCCTTGGCCTACATATCACTGGCATGCTGACAAAAGGACAATACACTAAAAACTGTCTGATTCAACTAAACTCTAATTTCTGTAATAAAACTAACCTATACCAAAACCAGACTAAAAATATTACTAAAAAAGGAAGTTATAGATAAGTTTTACTTACATATATAAATGTAAAACAATATAGTAATTATATCCACTAGTAGCAAGTTGGGTTAATTCAAGGAATGTAAGAATGAATTACGTAACTATAGACAACATATTTAGTTGATCCAACACCATTTATTTTAAAAAAGAAAGCCTCACATCACTGCTGTTCAGGGCCATTCTTATTAAAAAATTCAATGTGCATATATGTGTGGATTTGTTTCTGAGTACTTTATTGTTTTATTGACCTATTTGTCCAAATCATTTTGGAAGTTTTCCATCTTTAATCAAGAATAATTTAAATAGCATTGGAATTTTGTATTTCTTAGTTAAAATTAGAACTCAGCAAGGCCTGATGTCTTTTTTTAAAGGGGAAAATCTTTAATATCCTTCCTAATTTTTAGCATTACTCATACCTATTCTATATATTTCTCGTTTCTTGCTCAATGTTTGTAGTTTATAATCTGCTAAAAAATTATTTATTCGATATATTTAAGTTCAGTGCACACTATGTTCTAGGCATTGTTCTAGATTCAGGAAAAAGAACAGTAAAAGAAGGAAGGAAATAATCAGGATCAGAGCAGAAATAAATGACATAGAGACTAAAAAGACAATTCAAAAGATCGACGAATCCAGGAGCTGCTTCTGTGAAAAGATAAACAAAATTGACAAACCTTTAACCAGACTCATTAAGAAAAAAAGAGAGAGGATCCAAATAAATAAAATCAGAAATGAAAGGGGAGAAGTAACAATGGATACCACAGAAATACAAAGATTAAGAAATTACTATGAACAACTATATGCCAAAAAATTGGACAACCTGGGTGAAATGGATAAATTTCTAGAAACATACAATCTTCCTTCCAAAACTGAATCAGGAAGAAGCAGAAAACTTGAATAGACCAACAACAATTACTATAATTGAAGCAGTAATCAAAAAATCCCAGTACACAAAAGCCCAGGAGCAGATGGCTTCACAGGCTAATTTTACCAATCATCCAAAGAAGAACTAATACCTATTTTTCTCAAACTATTCCAAAAAATTCAAGAGAGAATATTCCAAACTCTTTTTACGAGGTCACTATTATCCTAATTCCAAACCTAGGTTAAGACACAACAAAGATCAGCCCCGGCTGGTGTAGCTCAGTGGATTGAGCGCGGGCTGGGAACCAGAGGGTCCCGGTTCGATTCCCAGTCAGGGCACATGCCTGGGTTGCGGGCCAGGTCCCCAATGAGGGCCATGTGAGAGGCAACCATACATTGCTCTTTCTCTCTCCCTTCTCCTGTCTCTGAAAATAAATAAATAAAATCTTAAAATCCTCAACAAAATATTAGCAAATCAGATCCAGCAATACATCAAAAAAGTCATATACCATGAGCAAGTGGGATTTATCCCAGGGGCGCAGGGGTGCAAGGATGGTAGAATATCAGCAAATCAATAAATGTGATACATCATATAAACAAAATGAAAGACAAAAATCACATAATTGTCTTAAGAGACGCATAAAAAAGCATTTGACAAAATCCAGCACCCATTTATGATAAAAGCACTCAGCAAAGTGGGAATAGAGGGAGCATACTTCAACATAATAAAGGCCATGTATGAGAAACCCATTGTCTGTATCATACCCAATAGGCAAAAACTAAAAGCATTTCCCTTAAGATCAGGAACAAGACAGGGGTGTCCACTGTTCACTACTCTTAATTCAACATAGCACTGGAAGTCCTAGCCACGCTGATCAGACAAGAAGAACAAATAAAAGGCATCCAAACTGGAAAAAGGGAAATAAAGCTATTATTATTCACAGATGGCATGCTATTATACACAGAAAACCCTATAGGCTCCACCAAAAACCTACTATATCTAATAAATGATTTAAACAAAGTAGCAAGATACAAAGTCAATATTCATAAATCAATGGCATTTTTATACACTAATAATGAACTATCAGAAAGAGAAACTAAGAAAACATTCCCATTTACTACTGCAACAACAACAACAACAAAACGAAGTGCCTAGGAATAAATTTAACCAAGGAGGTAAAAGACCTGAACTTGGGACACTGAAGTAAGAAATTGAGGAAGATACAAATAAGTGGAAGTGGATACCAATACAGTGTTCATTACAGTGTTCTAGAAGAATTACCATATTTGGCCATGTATAATGAGCACTCACATTTGTGAGAGGATTATATATGGGATTATCATACCCATTGTATGTAATCATTATACACATGTATAATAAGCATCCTTATTTTTCCCTTAAAGATTTAGGCAAAAAAGTATGCAATATACATGGCAAAATATAGTAACATCATTAAAATGCCCATGCTGCCCAAAGCAATCTATAGATGCAATGCAATTCCTATTAAGATACCAATGGCATATTTCACAGATCTAGAACAAATATTCCAAAAATTTATATGCAACAAAAAACCGACCCAGAATAGCCTCAGCAATCTTGGGAAAGAAGAACAAAGTTGGAAGGATCACAATACCTGATACCAAACTACTATAAGCTACTGTAATCAATTCAGCCTGGCACTGGCATAATAAGAGACACATAGATCAATGAAACAGAATAGAGAGCCCAGAAATAAACCCATGTCTTTACTGCCAATTAATATTTGATAAAGAAGGCAAGAACATACAATGGAATAAAGATAAGTGTCTCCAATAAATGGTGTTGGAAGAACTGGACTGGCACATGCAAAAAAAATAAAACTACACCACCAACTTATACCATATACCAGAATAAACTCAAAATGGATAAAAGACTTAAATATAACTCATGATATCATAAAAATCCTAAAGGAAAACACAGGCAGTAAAAATTCTAGATATCTCACATAGCAATATTTTACCCATATATCTCCCAGGGCAAGTGAAATAAAGGAAAAAATAAACAAATCGGACTACATCAAAATAACAAAATTCTGCACAGCTAAAGAAACCACGATCAAAATGAGAAGGGAACTGATTGTATGGGAGAACATATTTGCTAACAACTTATCGGACAAAGGTTTAATCTCCAAAACATATAAAGAATTTACATGAGTCAACAGCAGGAAGACAAAAATAAACCAGTTAAAAAAATGGGCCAAGGAACTGAATAGAAACTTCTCCAACAAACATATGAAAAAATGCTCAACATCACTAGCCATCAGAGATGTAAATTAAAACCACAATGAGATACCACCTCACAACTGTCAGAACGGCCATCATTAATAAATCAACAAACAACAGGTGCTGGCAAGGGTGTGGAGAAAAGTGCACTGTTGGTGGGAAATGCAGACTGGTTCAGGCACTGTGGAAGATGTTATAGAATTTCCTCAAAAAAACTAAAATGGTACTGCCTTTTGACCCAGCGATTCCACTGCTGGGATTATACCCTCAGAACCCTGAAATACCAGTTCAAAAGAAATTATGCACCCCCATGTTCATAGCAGTGCTGTTTACATAGCCAAGGGCTGGAAACAGCCTAATTGCTCATCACTAGATGAGTCAATAAAAAAACTGGTACATCTACATAGTGGAATACTACACAGCATAAAGAAAGAAGGAATTCCTACTTTTTTTAACAGCATGGATAGAACTGGAGACTATTATGCTAAGTGAAATAATCCATTCAGTAAAAGACAAATATCATATAATCTCATCATAAGAGAAATCTAATGACCAAAATAAACTAATGAGCAAAAGAGAACTAGAGGCATAGAATCAGGCAACGGACTGACAACTAGCAGTAAGAACAATAGGGGGAGGTGGGGATGATTGAAGGTGAAGGGATTAGTCAAAGAACATATATGAAAGGACCATGGGCAAGAACAATGGTGAAGGGACTGATCATGAAGTGGGGGGCAGTTTGGGTTGAGGGGGCAAAGGGAGGAAACATGGGGCAACTATAATAGCATAAACAATTAAAAAAATTTTTTTTAAAGAGCAGTAAATAAGAGAGACCCTGCCTTTACGGAACCTGCACTCTAGTAGAAAAGCATCAATAAGTAAGTAAGACAATGTGTTAGATGATGACAACTATAATAAATATATGACTATACACTTAAACAATAAAATGGCAGTAACTACATACCTATCAGTAATTACTTTAAATGTAAATGAATTAAATGCTCCAATCAAAAGATGGATAAAGATGTGTTGCATACATGCAATGGAATATTATTAAACCATAAAAAAGAATGAAATTTTACCACTTGCAACAACACGGATGGACCTAAGGGTGTTAAGCTAGGTGAAAATAGGTTGGACAGAGACAGACAAACACCATACGATTTCACTTACATGTGAAATCTAAAAACCAAAATAAACAAACAAGATAAACACAAATTCACTGATACAGAGAATAGACTGATGGCTGACAGATGGGAGTGGGGCTGGGGGACTTACTGAGAGGATCACTTTCTAAATTATATAAATATCTAATCACTATTCTGTACACCTGGAACTAATATAACATTGAATGCAAACTATAATTTAAAAATAAAAGTTTAAAATAAATTAATAAGCCCACTGGAAAAAGACAAGACCCAGCCTCCCTTACTTTGATGAAAAGCACGACAGCATGTAAAACCAGTCTACTTTAGACCACTGTTACTCCAAGTGTAGTCTATCGACCTGCACTGCAGGGCCAGGGGATAGGTACGCAAATTTTAGAAAACTTTGTATCAATTTGACAAGACAATTTTTGCCTACTGAATCTAGTAATAAAACATCACGGCTTGCATTTTGTATACTTTTGAAAATTTTCACTTTTTGTTTTTATTGTACTTTCTAAAATACTGGAAAAGAAGCTACTCCTTCACTGAAGATAACAAGCACTGTTATATAGGTTCAGAAACTCAAAGTCTGAAATTCTACAAATTCTACAGAGGGAAGAAAAAAGTTCACTTTAAGTAGTCCCTAAATGCTTCTCCTTCAAGTTTTTAATTTATTAAGAAGTTGTTCCAAATTGATTCTAAACTTAAGATACCTTTCAAATATATTGCTTTTATCAACCTGAATTGCAGTACCAGCAAATTCAAATAAATGTCTAAATTAAAAGCACCAAAAAAATAAAATTGCAATTTGAATGTTTAGAATTATTACAAATAACCAGAAAATCTACTACTTACAATGCTGAACGTCTTCTGATCCAGCTCTTCAGATTCTTCGGATATGGGAACTGGTTCACCACTTGCAGTGATATGAACTAGAGTATCTGACACTGAAGATTTCTTGGATTTTTCCTTGTTATCAGATTTAGATTCACTCAACTGAAGAAAAATTGAAAATAAAACAAAAACAAAACCCAACAATAACAAAGGCAAAATGATTAACACTTCCAGAAAACAATTACTCTTTTATGGTCTATAACTGTTTATTCACATTTAATATTCTTATCTATTTTATTTTTTCTGATTTTATTTGGAGAAACCAAAAATAAAGTTACTCTGTTATGTTATCCTATAGGTATTTTAAAAAGAATTTAAACTTATTTTTCTCTTCTACAAGATACCCACATGTTTTTAACTCAGTTACTAAGACTAATTTGGGCTGAAAGGCAATGTATTCTCCTAAAATGTAAATAAGCTGAGTGTGTAACTTTCTAAAGTTTACATTATGATTTGCATACCTTTTCTTCCTTTATGTCTTTTTCTTTCTGCATAGCTTCTATAGCTTCTTTTACTTTGTTTTCTCTTTTTTCTTTAAAATCTTTTTCTTTTATATCTTTCTTATCCTCTTTTTCTTTTATCTCCCTTTTAAGTTCTCTTTTATTTTCCTTTTCTTTTGCTTCCCTCTTTTCTTCTGGTTCCTTCTTTATACAAACATCTGGCTCAGGTTTTTCTTCACTGTCTCTTTCTGTTTTAATTTTTTTATTTGGATGTTTCACAGAAGTGATCTCATCCTGGAAAGGGCAAGTATGGCCAATGTATTACTAACCAAATCTTGACAAAGATTAATTTCTTTTTTTTGTATGACTCTCGGTTGCATGTATGTGGATTCTGAAATAACCCAGAATCCCATTAATAATGATACATGCAATGTCTTCTTAAAACAACTAATGTAAGCCAGTCCCATTTAAAATTCATAATAAAATTAAAGGAGACAGAACCTCATTTAAATGGCAAATGTTTGAAAAGGAAGGACCTTTGCGCTATCTCTCTAGTGTAGTATATTTTAATACAATATTGTATTAGATGAGTAGAATACTGTTCTGTAAATGAGACTACATAATAAACTATAAAAAAAACAAACACAAAAAACCCTCAGAACCAAAAGTAAAATTTCAGGCCTTAGTTCAAATTTCAAATGTAAAATATGCCAAAATATGCCATGTTCCTTTCTATATAATAGGTTGCTTTTCTAAAACACATTCTTACCTTATCATCTTCATCAGACTTTTCTGAGGGCAGGGGAGAAGAATCGCTCTTTATTTCCTCTTTCACTTTTATAGACTTCATTGCTTTATTCTTCTTGGCTCTAGCTTTTCTCCTCTTTGAACCTCCCTAAAAATAATTATTTTTATTCTAATCAACTCCACAGATTCCATTTATTTTAAAAACTTCTTAAATTTTAAATCAAAAAAGCCAAAGGAACACATATTTTTAAACAATCCTTATATGCCAAGATTGGAGAGTCAATGAAAGTCATGTAACTTAACAAAAAGGAATTGGAGAGAAGTAGAACTAGAGAGAAATAGGAGGGTTTTTTCACCCTCCTGAGTTTTTATCTTCATCTAAAATTAATGCTACCAGAGATAGCATTAGAAATTATTTTTAATGGTACATAGGTAGTTATGACATTGTGGTCATATGTAAACTTTTAAAGATTGTTGTAGTTTCCAATCACTTCTCTTTTAGTCTTTTCCCTACTTTTTGGAGCCTCCTCATACATAAGTTCAGGGGTCTTTAATGCTCTCCCTTAGGCTTTCCAATGTCTCCAAATAACACAGTAATGAAGGCCTGACCGCTCAAAAAGTACTCTATTCTAAACAAGTTGCCCTACTTCCTCTCCAAATACTAGGAAAAAAAAAAAACACCCAAAAACCTAATCTCACTTCTGAAAGACATGACTCATTGTGTTAACATGAACGCTGAGAAAATTTAAGGCAAAAGTATTACCATATTTAAATAAAGATACTAAATTACAGGAAAATATAAGTGCACATTAACCAAGATGTCTAGTATGATTTTCAAATGCTGTGCCGCAATAATTTTTAAAACATGCAATACCTGACTGTTTAGTCAGGAGCACTGACCTTTCTTCCCTTAGAATGTCAAATAAAAAAATGACAACAGCCAACAAAACAATAGCCATCTGGTGTGAATCAAAAATATACCTATTATGTTTTGTCAGATCAGCAAAAAATGTATTTTTTTGGTGTGCCACAGAATTTTAGTACTTATGTGTGACATGAGGTGAAAAAGGTTGAAAATCGCTGGTCTAGGATAATCAGTAAACTAGACTTATCTTACTGAAAAGTAAACTGCTCTTAAGTATCTGAATTTTAACTTACTGCACCAGAAAGTCTCTGAGCTTCTTTTCTTGCAAGATCTTTACTAAGTAATTTGATGAGGTAGTCTGCACGTGTCTGCAACTGCTTTGCTTGTGGTTTTTTATCAGGGTCATCAGGAAGAATCTAAAAAGCAATTTTTTCAGGTTGTTTTTAATAAATAACATGAAAAATTTAAAAGCTAAAAACTGCTTACTCATTTTTAAAAATATATATAATTCACTGACAAATTATAATTCTTTAAACTTAATGACTTAGAATTTAAAATATATTTTTAAAAATATCTATGACAGACAAAGATTTGGTTTCCCTGGAAAGAATCCTAAATAAATACATTAGAAAAAATTTCCTCTATTTGAAATAAGAATACACAGTGTGAAGTTAGTAATTTCTTTCAATGTACAATAGTGTATTTAGCATCCAGTGTTATTAAACATTATGGTATCCTTATAAAAGTATATTTGCTATGATGTATACAAAACTTCCCAGAGTACAAAATATCATCTATCTAGAAGATGACCTACAACAGGCATTGCGAGAAAAATTTTACAGCGGGAATCTAAACTATTAAGTTTTGTTTTATGGTATCAAATGACAAAAATACTGGTATCTGAAGGTCCCCATTTGTTTGTGAAGTGAAAACATAAAATGGTAACTTAAATGATAAGAGTAAGGCAATGCCTCTGTTTTCCATTCTAGACAATGCAATGATTTTCACTAATGTGGTAACATCAAATCACCAAAAACCCTAAACATGGTTTGAAATTAAAAAAATTATAAAATATTTCAGAATCCTTTTATTACCCTTGAATTAATCTAGTTAATAATACAATGATTTACTTTTAACCTAAAGAAAAATAAACCTATGTCTTAGTAACAAAAATATAATTTCAGAGGTAAAGCACAATCTCAGAGAGTATTTATATTCAATTCCTTCATGAAAACAGGTTCTAAAGAAGCCAAGATCACACACCTAGCTAGAACCTTGGTTTCTTGACTCATACTTGATTTTAAAAGCAAAATTAAATTCAACATTAATGAGCAACGGAATCAAGAAATATTTAAGTACCTTGTGTGTCAAACTGAGATCAGGATCCATTTTAATCATTTCCCAGCTCCCATATCCGTATTCGTATATACCAATTAACAAATTGGAATCATCTTCTTTGCCCCAGTCTATATCAAAATGAGCTGCCTTTGTATGGCATGGGATAGTGTACCTAGCATTAAAGTTAATAACCAATGTCAAATTTACAATTGCCTTATTAAAAATTAACTTTGAAAAACACAGTAAGTCATTAGAACTTAATGTTTAAAAACATTTGAGTCAAAGTAGGCAATGACATAAGAAACATTTCTAAACTACAATCATACCCAAATTATTCAATAATGATAAATATTTTAACAATAAAAGACATAAACTCACTGCTTTCTTTCTTCTGGATCTGAAGGAATGGATTTGTGCAATGGTATTAATTCTTCTTCATGGGAGATGACTAGCTTGGCATTCACCTGCACTCCTGATATTCGGAATGTTGGACCCTTTACTTTTCCAAGTCTACCACCTTAATTTTTTTAAAAAAAAGTAAAAAAAGTACAAAATATGTAACTCTACAAAATAAAAAAGCAACATGTTATTAGTTATATAAATAAGTATTACTTATTTACCTATATTAGTATGATTTATATTATTGGGGGACTTGCCAGCAAACCTTAAATTTCACTACAAGATTTTTCAGGACATATTAGTGATTAAAATATAGCAGATGTGTATTCATAAAAAGTATTTCATGTATTTAAGTGTTTTATCAATTGCAGAAGATATATCAATCGATTAATATGGCCAGCATTTAAATAAGATTTCTAGTATGATTTTATTTCAGTATATCTGATTGCTAAATCTAAATATTTTTATTTAGTGGCCCTGGCCAGTGTGGCTCAGTTGGTTGGAGCGGCAACCCATAAACTGAAAGGTTTCGGAGAGTATATGCCTAGGTTGTGGGTTTGATTCCCAGTTAGGGTGTGTGCAGGAGGCAACCACCTGATGTTTCTCTCTCACATCAATGGGTCTCTCCCTCTCTCTCTCCCTTCCTTCTCCTCTCACTAAAATCAACGAGCATGCCCTCAGGTGAGGATAAAAAAATAAAATAATTATTTTTGTTTAGTGGATGAATTGAAAAATAAACCTGATGAAGTAACTATGCCGCAAACTAGTATTACATGTGTATTCTTAAAATATCTTTTCCCAGTCATATATGCTAAAAATATAGTACAACTAACAATAATTCCTAACATTACTTTCCAGTTTGAATTAAACCAGGCAGATTCTGTTGCCTTCAATACAATTCTGTCCCTCATTTCCCATTACCCAGCAAAGGCTTTGCTTTGTTTTGTAAAGCATCTTTTAAGACTAATGAATAGGTAACTTAACATATAGTACCTACCTAATTCAGTAAAAGTATATTTTAAAACTGCCCTTTACTGCTCTTTAAATCACTTTCATTTTAACATTACCTGTCCGTTCTGTTCCTGAAGAATTATCCTTTAAAGCTTTAATGCAACCATTATGTACCAGTTCTCCTAGTCTTCTGAGGTCTGTTTCTGACTTATCAACTAGTTCAGCATCTCGAGCAATTGCATCTAATCTGTAATAAAATAATAAAATTTTCAGGTAAATATGCAGACTAAGTTTCACTCTATCTCAAATGTACAAATCACACTATTATATTCCCTGTTAATTCTAGTTTATAAAATTGGCTCAAGATAGATAAAAACCAGGAAGATTTGATGAGGAAACAATTCATCTACATATTCAAGAATAATAATAAAGTTAATTGGTTCATTACAGAGCAAATGGTATACTCCCAAGTTTGAAGATTAATAATTAATATATAATACTTCCATATTATGAAGATTAATATATAATACTTCTAAAGAGAGCTTTTCATCACTGATCAGATCTTAAATTCAAAAAGACACGGTTAAGTGTTATAGTTACAAATTAAAATGGTATTATAAGTCCTATCTATACTTTATTACTATGAACTGAATAGACAATATAATTATTAATGTTCAAAAAGTTTTTTGCAACAAAAAATAATTATGTAAGTCTTTCATTGTATTGTATACAAGTCATCTAAAACTAAAACAGAAAATACCTTTATTTTAAGAGGGAGTTTTGGAGAGAAAAAATAGTTAAACCAATTTGAGTCTTTGCCACTCTGTATCCAGACAGTAGGTTTGCCACAACAAAGGACAAAGAATATCCAAATTACCAACAATGACTTAGATTAACTGTAACTTAAAAAAAAAACATGTCCTGACAACTTGGATTTTAATAGTTTGTATAAAAAGCTGTATTTGGGGAAACTTAAGGAAATTTCCCTAGTAAGGGGAAAAAAAAGCTGTCTTTAACATAGGTAGGTTATCAACTCAGTTTTTCTAAGAATAAATCTGCTAGTTTATAAGTTTATAATAAAAAGTAAATAAAGCACTTGAAAAATACCTTATAATTATAAGAATGCAAAGTATTTTATAGAAAGCTTCATTGGCAGATAAAATTTTAGAGACTAGAAAGAATTAAAGATGGTACAAAAATATTTTTCAATACTATACTTGAATTTTGGTTGATACAGATGAACTTTGTAAATGCCTATTAAAAGCAAATTTAACAAAGTACCTAAACTGAATATTAGTATAAACAAATAAGCTGACAAGCACATAAAACACACTATAATTCTGTAAGAATAACAGACGTATTTACCTTTCCAGAGGGCCACCAAATTTCTTGTAACTCTTGATAAACCTAACAGAAAATAATTGTTTGATTTAAATGCAGGCTTCACTACCCATTATATATATGTACAAATATATAAAAATAAGAAAAAAACTTGTTAGCACCCAAATTAATTCAAGGTATTGTTACTACCAAAAATTAATGAACTATGCTAGAAACCAAAGTGTTGATATATTAACATAT
>PVJI01030402.1:0-14248 GCA_004026765.1 Micronycteris hirsuta | reverse complement strand
ATTTTTAAGAAGCATATTTAGCCAGATTCCCATTAGAGAATTCTTTTTCCACTGACATGAGTCATGCTGGCCCACTCGGGAATAATTTTTCCTTACACGGAGCTTTGCTCACATGCGTGGATCCTGGGACTGCATTTCTTCATGCATGTGAAAAGAATTCCTGCCACAACTACCAACAACTTAACCTAAAAAAACAAAAACAAACCAAGCAAACAACTAGAACAAGAACAGAATCACAGAAATGGAGATCACATGGAGGGTTATCAGTAGGGAGGGGGGAGGGAAAGGGGGAATAGGTACAGGGAATAAGATGCATAAAAGGGTAGGTACAAAATAGACAGGGGGGGTTAAGAATATAATGGGAAAAGGGGAAGCCAAAGAACTTATATGTACAACCTGTGGACATGAACTAAGGTGGGGGAATGCTGGAGGGAGGGGGGTTCAGGGTGGAGGGGAATAAAAGGGATAAAAAATGGGACACGTATAATAGCATAATCAATAAAATATATTTTTCAAAAAAGAATTGTTGATCAATAGATAAAGATATATAGGAAAATCACCCATGGACTGCAACTCTTATCTGATTAACCTTTATTCCAAACCCCTTACCTACCCTTTTCTTCTTATCAAAAGGTCAGTTTGAGATGAGATGTTGAAATGGTTTTTAAGGTCCATAACCTGCCATATTCTCAGATCCCTGGCATCTGCATACAGTGCCCATAAAGATTCATTTCTTGTCTCTACTTATTTATTCTGGTTCTGGTATTGACAAGCAGTATAAATGCTGACTTTTCCAGTTTCACTATCTGTTTATAAAATTTCTTGAGGCCAAGAGACCTACAAAAGAGACAGAATGCTCTATCATTATTAGAGTTTATTAAAAGAATTTTTACATGCAGCTCCTCTTGGGCATCAGCAAGACAACATGGATATCCCCCACACCCCATGGCAGGTGCTTATAGGCTTACCTAAAACGGGGCAGGACAGATAGGGGTACTGGGGTGTGATGTACCCTAGATAAGGGGAGAACACCTTACATGCTTGCCTGGGGCACAGGGGAGGGACCACAAAGGCTGTGAGAGAATTTACTGTAAGCAATCTCTATTCTGGCTGGATCCAGCTGAACCTAGCATGGTAACAATGAGGTAGCGGGACAGACTCCTCCAAACTAGCTGCAAAGATCTGCAGTGCTGTGAAACTCTGTTTCCCCTGGTTGCCATGTGTGAGGGTGGGGGTGCAGGTTGGCACTTTGGGATGTGATTAGAAAGGTCTGAGACATGATTGCTGAATGCTGCCAACCTTGAAACATCCCTTCATGGCTCTGCGCTCCAGAGTACACAGTGAAGCTGTTGTGCCAAGAGCAGTGCTAACATATTGATGCATCTACTCTTGCTCACAAACCTCTACTTTTTTTAAAAAGATTTTCTTTATTTTTAGAGAAGGGGGAAGGGAGGGCAAAAAATATCAATGTGAGAGAAACATCGATCAGTTGCCTCTAGTACACCCCAACTGGGACCTGGCACACAACCCAGGCATATGCCCTGACTGGGTATTGAACTGGTGATCTTCTGGTTTGCAGGATAATGCCCAATGCACTGAGTGACACCAGTCAGGGCTACTTTTTTTTAATCCTCCCCTGAGGATATGTTTAATGACTTTAAAGAGAGAGGAAGGGAGAGAGAAAGAAAGAGAGAAGAAACGTCTACGTGAGAGAGAAACATTGATCAGTCGCCTCCAGTATGTGCCTTGACCTGAAATCAAACCTGCAATCTTTTGGTGCACAGGATGATGCTCTACCCAACTGAGCCACCAGGCAAGGTCCCAACCTCTATTTTATAACCAGGCAAATCCTGCCCCTTCTCTCCAGCCCAGTCTGTACTTGGCCTCCTCCACCTCCTTGCTACCCCACCTCCTTTAGGAAACCCTAAAACCTCACCACCCAGCAAAGGGTAGGACAAAGGAAGGTGGCAGTTCTCAGAATCAGAGGGCTGCAGGAAGTACAGCAGACTTGAGCCCTGGGAGACAGCAGTGTGCACAGACAACAAAAGTGCATGAGGAAGCCAGAAGAGCAGAAATTGTGGACTCTCACCCAGAGTAAAACCCCAAGTGGAAAAATGTGCCCTGAACTTCCTGAAGCACAAGAGGAAAGGGAGAGAGGGGGCTTGTGAGAAGATTCAAGTCCTAAGAAGACATGAAAGGGAGATCAAGAACTCTGCCTGAATTCAGAGAAGCAGGTGTCATGGTCCTCTGTCCTCACTGCTGACGAAGAGGGGCACACAGTCCCACACCTCACTCTTGCATTCATTGATGGAGTACCACTGCATTGCCAGCACTCCAAGAGGCATCCCAGATAAATAAACAAGTGCCCTGATATGATATGCAGTTCACAGCTCACAGACTAGAAGACATATTATATAAAAATAGAGCTTTAGTGGAGACGAGGGCAAAAATATGCCAGTAGCCAAGGTAGGGGCTGCCATAACCTAACTTGTGTTTAGAGTCATTCTGGCAAAAGCCAGGGGAGAGAGAGGGCCAGCAGTGTGGGGCCAGAGGCAGTGAGCATTGTGGGAGAGGTGGAGAGGGCACCTGGGCCAGGAGAGGGAGGAGCAGAAGTGGTAGGGGCCATTGTAAGAGGCCCTGGGGAGGCAGAGCCAAGGGGGCTGGAAACCTTGAGTCACAGGAGAAGGAAGACTCAAATGTACTTCAGGGTTTCTAGCCAAGGAAACTAGCAAGGCAAGAGTCCACTCCGTTCTGGCAGAGGAGACAATAAGGAGCAGGTGTAGCAACAGGTGAAGAGGAGAGCACTAGGCTGTGCCTGTTTACCCCACAGCCACCCCTCTCCTGGGCCTTCTCCCTAACAGGCCCCCATATCAGGGTGTAATTAAAAGTGCACAAGTTACGAAGTTTAGAGGCAGAAGAGAATACAGCCCCTGACTCTGCCCACATCTCTCAGACAAACCTCAGAGACCAGCAGAGCTAGCCTGTTGAAGCAAGCTCTCTCCTGAGGGCCCAAGAACCATGTGTGAGAACCCACAGGGCACCTGCCAGGCCAGAGCTCCGGGAAGCCTCACCCACTGCCCTGGTTCTGGGTCTAGGGTGACCCTGCTTTCCAAACCAATAATGGAGACGTGTCATCTGACACATGTATTTTGGAGAGAACAAAGGATAGAATATCTTGAAGTAGAATGTGTGGCTCTCATATCTGCTGCCCACTCATTTGTCCATTTATTTATTTATCCAGCAAATAGTCACTAAGTGTGCACAGTGGAGTTGCACATGAAAGTAGAACAAAGTGCCTCTGAGCTGGAGGAGCTGTCACAACTAATATAGTCTGATGTCACACAGAAGAAAGCAGACCCAGGGAGCTTAAGTTAGCCCTGGTGCCACACAGATATTCATTATTTGCAAAGCTAAGTTATTTGCACAGGCCCACAGCCCTATGCCCCTCCATACACCTATTAACCCCCTGAGCGAATCACCCATTACTTTGAAGAGCTGCTTCATTAGTTATCTGAGGTGGGGACACCACTGAGTATCTTGGATGCCTGCCCTGCAAGCCAGGGACTTGGTCTGCTTTTCCCACCCTGGTTGGGCCCATGCCTGGCACAGATACAACTCCACTCTCCAGGGTTGGACAGCATACATCCAAGTATGAGTAAATCCATGCAAACTTCCTCCACTCTAAGCCCTTGTGTTTGCTGGGAAGGCCAGCTGTGCACCTTCTGGTTTCTTTAAGGGCTAAGCAACAGACTAGATTACTCACGATTTCAGTTTTTCATCAAAACAGCTCTGGGGTTAAAACACAAGCATCACAGGGGGCACAGATTTGTGACTTCAAGATGTGTCAGATTGCACTTCCTCACTTTAAGGACGGGGAGGAAGAATAAACCCATTCCCTTTCCTTGAGGAAAGAAGGGGTGGGTGAATTAAGAGAGCAGAGAATGGCTGAATTTAAAGTGTATGTGCTTACAGTAAAACAAATTAGAAAGCCAGACAAACAGATCCTCCGAGGGAGATGAGAGAAGCATGGGAGGTTCTCAAAAGAGTGGCCAGAGACAGAGCAAGGGTAGACACAAGGCCCGAAACGAAGTGTCTGGGCTGGACACTGCTTCCAAGCCTGGAAACTGCATAAAATGCAGGGCCCTGAGGGAGGCACACAGGAAGCCCTGCAATGTCCTTTCCTACATCCTTTCCTACCTCTGCTCGTCCACCCATGAATTTATTTGTCTACCTATCTTTCCATCCATTTGTCTACCCATCGGTCCACCCCTCCAACCATGTGCCCATTATGAGCCAGGCTCTGTGCAAAGGGATTGACTGCTGGTCCAACATAGAGCAGACAGGAGGCTGAGCAATCACCTTACATCTCACTATGTAAGAATCAAAGGGGTCACAGCAAACTGTTTGTGGGGAGGGAGGGTGAGACAGGAGGCATACAAATGATTTCTCCTTCTGTATTTTCTTTTTCCAAATGCCACTATATAAAGGGGAAAAGGTGGCCAGAATTAAACATACATCCTGAGATTGGAACCAAGAGTACATCTGTATTGCCTGTGTGGATACACATAAAATGTGAAGATACATTTTTTAAAGGTAGATCAGGGAATTTGACCCAAGAGCAGGGGGCCACAGCCAATTCCTCTCTCTTCCACTGGGGGAAAAATGCAGAAAGAAATGCAGTAAGCAGATTGTGTTAGTCAGCTCAAGCTGCTGCAACAAAATAGCACAGTCTGAGAGGCTTAAGCAACAAGAATTTATTTCTCACAATCTTGAACGCTGAAGTCCAGGATCTAGGTGAGGAGCGTCAAACTCATTTTCACTGGGGCCACATCAGCCTTGCGGTTGCCTTCAAAGGGCCGAGTATAATTTTAGGACTGTATAAACGTAACTACTCCTTAACAATTAAGTGAGAGCTCGGTGCTGCTGCTGGGTAGAAACAAGGTGCCACGCCAGATAAAACAAGGTAGAGTGCCGGATTCGGCCCATGGGCCTTGTGTTTGCCACCTGTCACCTAGGTGTTGGTAGGGTGGGTTTCTGGGGCCTCACTCCTTGGCTTGTACGTGGCTGCCTTCTCCCTGTGTCCCCACATGGTCTTGTCTCTGTGCCCACATCCCTGGTGTCTCTCTTTTAGTTCAAATTATCCCTTCTTACAAGAACACCAGTCAGATTGCATAGGGCTGACACAAACAGCCTCATTTTAAATTTATACCTCTTTAAAGGCCATATCCCCAAATACGGTCCCCTGTCTGGCCTGCTCTCTGAGTGTCCAGCATTCAAGGCTGCATGCACTGATGACAAGGATACTTACTTGGCCCTGAACACCCTTTAGCCCTGGGCAAGACAGACAGTTGACACCCCAACTGGTGAACCCCTCCCAAACACCTCTGTTATGTGCACTCTGGCCTTACCTGGGACAAGGGAACCAATGAAGCTCAAGGCACAATCTTCTGTGATGCACACGTAGAAGCAGAACTGCCGGGTCACCTGCAGGTGGGCTGGCCAGGACTGCGGCATGATGGTGCTGGTGAGGGCAGTGTGAGAAAAAATACTAGGTACCAGATCCCTCCCAGGTCAGCATAAGGGCCCAGACCTTATAGTGCAGGTCAGCAAAGCTAGGCTAAGCCCAACATACTTACAAGCGGATATGAAGACTGGGCCTCAGTTTCCCCATCTGAAATAAGGGTAGTAAGTAACTTTTTAGGATTATATATTAGGATTATACAAAAGAAAGGTTCAGAAGAGTGTGTGTATATAGCACTGAATGTTAGCTATTTCTCCATAGTGAGGATTCAGGAGAGCAATTTAGCACTATCAGAACCCAATGTGCCAGGCAGCACCAGGGGCCCAACTGACTGTGCATCTGTCATTCCACTCTGTTCCCCACTGTTCCTGGGTGAGAAGCAAGGGCTCCTACATGGGCTCCAGAACAATCTGACTCCTCTGCCTTTTCACCCTATACGTGGTTGTCAGTTGGCCACAGGAATACCCAATCAAGGTGGAGAACCTGAGCCACTGGGCCATGCAGATGATTGGGAACTAGCTGAACACAGACATTGGCTACTATAAGGCCTTTCTGGAGACCCTTCATGACATGGTGCTCTTCCAGGAGTCCCAATGGGGAGTGGGGTGGGGAAGTGGGAAAATGGGCATGGGTGGACCAGTTACTAATCAGGACAGCAGTGGAAAGAAAGATTAGATGAACCAACCCTGGCTGGTGTGGCTCAGTGGTTGAGTGCTGGCCTGTGAATCAAAGGGTCACTGGTTTGATTCCCAGTCTAGGGCACATGCCTGAGTTGCAGGGGTAGGGGGCACGTGAGAGGCAACTACACATTGATGTTTCTCTCCCTCTTTCTCCCTCCCTTCCCCTCTCTAAATAAAATGATTGGGAAAATCTCAAAAGGGGAAATCAATGGAATCACTGGGGAGCTTGTTAAACACAGAGAGCTGTGTCTCCCTTGAGTCAGCAATTTGGTAGATCGGGGCTGGGATCCTGACAACATGCATTTCTGACATGTTCCCAAGGCTGCTGCTGCTTTCTGATCAGGAACCCAACTTTGAGAACCTCTGGCTACACGTACCTGATTTGCATACCTGATTTGCTCTGGGCCTCACCTGTTCTCCTGTTACACAAATCTATCAGCAAAGCTAATTTCCGACCTCAGCCACCAAACCCATGGCCACTGTCTGAGCAGTCTGCAACAAGACAGAGTAAACTGGGATCCACTCTTCCTTGGGGTCCTGTGATCTAACTCTGACAAAATAGCTATAGATATTTACAAGAGTGCAATGAATGTTACAAGCCTTCAGTGGCTGAGGGAGCATCCATGCCTCTTCTTTCCCAGTAGCATCTTTTCCTTCCTTCCAGAATTTTTATTCAGTGTAAATCCATTTAAATTCAGGCCAAAGACTGTCTTTTTTCCCCACAGTTTTCATAAAGGTGTGTTTCATTATTGGTGGGTGGCACATTTAGATGGCAGCACGGGTAACAAGACAGATAGCCAATTCAACTAGAAGCCTGCTGCTAACAAGTAACTCTCTGAATATTTATAACACAGCTCTTGTTTAGCTCATCCTTTGTTTTGTTCACTGTCTCAGAGGGAAGAAAGCCTTCTGGTCACATTGTAAATATGTTAAGGTCAAATCTTCTGATATCCATTCCCAGAGGTTTCTTTCAGCTGGATTAAGTCTCCAGATGCAGGGAAAGCTCAAGTTTGAGGCCTCCAGTATTAATGCTCTTCCCATCTACCAGAGCAGACAGTGTGAGCTTCACACCAGGCCTCAGAGTCTGAGTGCAGCCCACTCCAACTAAACTAGAGTTGTTGACTTTTTCAGAAATAGAAGCAGTGGGATCCAACTGATATTTAGTTGTAATGCCAAAACCAGTGTTAATTGTTACCTGATGTCCAAGCAAGGTTCACTGAAGTGTCAAGATCTTCACATACTTTCTAATAAATCGAGCCTCCAAATTCTGTACCATCATTGACATTAGTGTGTAGCTGGAAGTCTCCAGCCCTGTAGCTTACTGCAAAGTTATTCCTTGTCCACTTTGATTTGACACTGTCAGAAGTCATCTGGTATCCAAGAAGCCAGCCTCGTAACTAAAGACAGCTGAACCATGAATTGCAGGCCCCTCAAAATCAAAGTCAACATCACACCCAAGGTTTATACATTCTCTCTTGTAAAAAGACATGATTTTACTATTTTTCTTTCCTGTGTCTGATGAAAAGGTGGTATCAAATGTCAGTTTCAGACCTTGACAAATCTGGACTTCAATTGCAATTTCTGTGCCCAGACTGTTATCAGCGTTCCATTTCTTTGTGAAAGTCACACCATACTCACACCATTTATATTTGCTCTCCAAGGTCCCAATAACTTTACCAGTGTCTGTATTAGATGTTGAGAATTCCATGCCACTGCATGGCTTTGTTTTGAATTCTAGTTTCACTAACCCAAAACCAAATCCTTTGTTGAAAATATATCTGGTAGCTTTGCCAAGGTCAGCATATGATGGAGAGATACATATTGGCTGTGCAGCTGTTTGTAGGTGGCCATGGCATGGCCCCAGGAAAAAGTGATCTAGTGATCTCCTGAGGGGGCCCATCACTGTTGTTGGGCTTGGCTTGCTCAGGTCAAGCTGCAGCTGCTGCGGCTGGAGGGCAAAGTGAAGGACCAAGCCAACGATTGTCTTAAAGGGAGAATGTACGGAAGGGGGGAGTTCTTAAGACAATTCTAGTGGGAGAATATTAATGGTACCTGCTATGCTGAGGTCACCCAGTGCTGAGTTCTCTCTAAGAACATTATGGAAGACACTGAGAGGGCCTATAAGAGCACTAGGTCTTTGTCAGGCCCTTGGCCAGAAGTTCTGTGTAGAGGTGACCACTGAAAGCCAGACCTGGAGCATACCTGGAGCTCTGGCAAGGAGCTCTATCTGCCCAGAGGGGATAAATTTTTCTTTTCTTTTTTTTAAAAATATATTTCATTAATTATGCTATTACAGTTGTCCCATTTCCCCCTCCTTTATTCCCCTCTGCCCCGCACCCCCCATCCCCCACCCTTTAGTTTTTCTCCATGGGTCATACACATAAGTTCTTTGGCTTCTACATTTCCTATACTATTCTTAACCTCCCCGTCTGTTTTCTACCTACCATTTATGCTACTTATTCTTTGTACTTTTTCCTCCTCTCTCCTCCTCCCACTCCCCTGTTGATATCCCTCCATACCTTATATAAGTCCCTTTAACATTTCATATAATAAAGGCTGGGTGATGATGAACTCCTTGAACTTGACCTTATCTGGGAAGCACTTTACTTGCCCTTCCATTCTAAATGAAAGCTTTACTGGATAGAATATTCTAGGATGTAGGTCCTTGCCTTTCATGACTTGGTATACTTCTTTCCAGCCCCTTCTTGCCTGCAAGGTCTCTTTTGAGAAATCAGCCGACAGTCTTATAGGAATTCCTTTGTAGGTAACTGCCTCCTTTTCTCTTGCTGCTTCTAAGATTCTCCTTGTTTTTAATCTTGGGTAATGTAATTATGATGTGTCTTGGTGTGTTCCTCTTTGGGTTCAAGTTCTTTGGGACTCCCTGAGCTTCCTGGACTTCCTGGAAGTCTATTTTCTTTGTTAGATTGGGGAAATTCTCCTTCATTACTTGTTCAAATAAATGTTCAATTTCTTGGTCTTCCTCTTCTCCTTCTGGCATCCCTATGATCTGGATGTTGGGCTGTTTACAGATGTCTCGAAGGTTCCTAAGCCTCTCCTCACTTTTTTGAATTCTTGTTTCTTCCTTCTGGTCCACACCGTTGGTTTGAGTCTCAGTTTCCTTCTCTTCCCTATTGGTTCCCTGCACATTTCCCCTCATTTTCTTGAGCGTATCCTTCATTTGTTCATTTATTTGTGTCCAACTTTCTTCCAATTTTGTGAGCATCCTGATTACCAGTGTTTTGAACTGTGCATCTGATAGGTTGACTATCTCCTCATCCCTTAGTTGTAATTTTTCTGGAGCTCTGTTCTGTTCTTTCATTTGGGACATTTTTTTTTTCTCAGCATACCTGTTACTGTAAGGGTCAGAGCCTTAGGTGTTTGCCAGTGCGGGGCAACTTACTTGCTGTGTTGTGACACTTCCTTTGGGGGTGGGGCCTGTGAGGGAGCAATGGCACTTACTCCATTTACTGCCAGCTCCCATTCACCCCCACCCCAATAAGCTCTCCTGTGAGGCTGGGAGCCTCTCTGGCTGCCTCCTCAAGCCCCTCAGGTGCTTTCAACAGGTAGACTGAGGCTTTTTTCCCCTGCAATGGTGGGCCACGTGATCTGCTCCGCTCCCCAGCTCCTTCTCCCTGTCTATCTGTGCTCGAAAGAGGGGCTGCCTGGTCCACTAGTCTCGGCCCTGCTGGTTCCCACGGGCCTCTCCGGGTGCGTCGGCTGTGGGCTTCGCTGAGTGCTCTGGCCGCGTTTTGGCCAGGCACACCCGCACTGAGTCTCTCTGGGCAAACTGCTGTCTAGCTGCACGCACTCTCCATCCAGCTCCTCCCCGCTTACCTTTCTGGATGAACGTATCCTCTCTAACTTCTTGGCTGTTGGACTTCCACTCAGTTCAATTCTCTGTCCATTCTGGTTGTTTGTTTTGCTTTTTAACTTGTTGTTTATCCTCTTTGGTTGTGATCAGAGGCACAGTGTGTCCACCTATGCTTCCATCTTGGCTGGAAGTCCTTTTTCTGGAGTTTTGATGTGCTCTTTCATTTGAGCCTTTTTTTTTTTCTCAGTGCACCTGTTACTTTAAGGGGCGGAGCCTTAGGTGTTCACCAGGGCGGGGTAACCCATATCCCTGTGTTGTGACACTGCCTGTGGCGGTGGGGCATGAGAGGGAACAATGGCTCCACTTGCCAGAGGGAGAGGTGGAGTCCTCTGGAGACCAAGTCCACACCACCTCCCCAAACCCCCACCCTCTTCTGAGGGCTCTCCTGACCATCAGTTACACAATCTTGGCCAGCATGGCCCAGGCTGTCTTGCTGCTCCCCTTTCAGCCACTTCTCTCCCCTGACAAGCAAGATGCCCTGAGATCACTCCACTACAGCGATTCTGCCAAGATGGTCCTGGCCTGCAAGCAGCGTTTTGGAACCATGAAGGCGATTCTAGGGACAGGTCCAGCACCGCGGGCCTTTGCCACCATCCGCTAGCAGAGCCACACCTTCCCCAGCGACGCAGGCCTCATCCTGGCGTCCTCCACATCTGCCTTCTTCACCTCCACGCGGTGCATGTGGTCTTAGACGGCCAGGCCACAGTCCACGTGTGCCCAATAAGGAGCAGCAGATGTGGTGCTCCTTCCCCATGTCCAGGCTCTGGAGCCCAGACTCCCGTGCCATGGGCGGCTGTCCCACGATCCCTCCCTATCAGTTTGTGGACTGTGCCCAGGAGTTCTGCAGGCCAGAGGGGTGCGTGGGCTTCCAAGGAAGCACAGGCCCTGCCTGCGGGCAATCGACACCACTATCAAATCCGGATCCGGACCATGTGCCGGGTTCAAGAGGTTACCAGCTTGGCTCTGACAAAGGGCCCCGGGGACCCGAGAGCCCCACTCCAAAATAGGTCTGTAGCCAACTTCAGGACACCCAGGAGCTGGGGTGATTCTGGTCACAATGGTCCACCAGAAAAAGACTCAAAACCCACCTTCTCACTTTATCGCCACCTTCTCCCAAAGATGCCAGACCAAGAGGTGCCACATAAGGCTCAGGAATTGAGTACCTGTAATGAATTTATTAGTGATGTCTCCAAAACAGCATGTGATATGTGATTAAAACAATAAAGCATTCATTGAGTTTAAGGCTATCACTCAGTGTTTCATCCACATTCTGTGTGGCATTGAAATACTTATAAAATTGAGTGCTGAGACCTTTGACTTCCAAATGTTGCAGGATTACCTCCCAAAATTCAGGTTTACGTACCCCATTCACTAGTTAGCTAAAACATTGACATACTGGTTTTTGGAGTTAGAGAAAGGTTTATTTGATTTGATCAAGGTGACAGGACAGAGAGCAAGATGTCTCAGATCCATCTCTACTGAAAAGCAACACAGGGAGTTTCTTATGTGGCTAGGGAGTAAGCTGGCAGGAGAGGGTAAGGTTCAGGGAACTGAGAGAGAAGTCCACTTTCTTTAGTCACAGAGAACACCTTTTTGTATCAGACTCCTTGTGGCCCTGGAGTTATCTCCTGCTCGACAAAGAAACAGTACATGAGCAACACAAAATTATATTGTGAGAAGAAGGGGTGCTGGGTTGAAGAACATAGATTCTGCAAAATAGCTCATAATTGTGCATCAGTGGTGTCTTTAAAGCAAAAAGCAGAAATTAGACATTGTGTAACTATCACATTATTTACGTTATTATTGCTTTGTACCTAACTGGCTACATTATTTTATTATCTGGGACAAAGTATACTTTTAAACATTTCTCCTGGAACTTGCTCAACAAGCAGTCCTTCAGAACATGACTAACATATTATCTTAATCTTGGACTATAAACCCCCCTAACAATGGACAAGGAGACACCTGATTGGTGTTCTCTTGTATCAGTCGGGGGCAAAGCCGACTACAGTCATTAGTTCATCCTAATTTGATGTCTGTGTTGGTGGCTGGAGCTGTTTCATGCCTGAGCCACATTAAAAAAAAAAAAAGAATTCTTTGACTGTAAACTACATGACAACCAAAGCATTTGAAACATGTAGTTAAAGACTATATCTCTACATCTATATCCTAATTAAGAATTCAATTATTTAGTTCTAGCTGTCAAAAATACTAGGGTCACTAAAACCACAAGAAGCTGAGCTGTATGAAGGCCTTATCTGGTATCCCTGGCTCTTCTCTTACTTCCTTATTCTGAATCTAGCCCCGGCTTCTCTCCCCATCTCCAGTTCTCCAACTCCACAACTGAAAACTTTAAGACATGTTTGGAACTTAGGTCCTTAGATAAAGGCAACTGTGGCCAACAACGTGCTCAATGCTTTTCCATGTTACTGAAGCCACACTGAGATTCATGTTCTAATGTTGCTCCATTTTGTAGATGAGGAAAACTGATTTTCCAAGACATTCAATAACTTGACTGAGGTCACAAATGCTAGTCTAGGGGGTCAAAACCTATGACATCTGACCTCAAATCTTCTTGCTGCTTCCATGCTCAGCAGCTTTGTCTTACTCTGGTGTTCCTGAAACAGTGATTCACTTTGGAATTTTCAGCAATGAGTATGTTGAATGTTTGAATAAATGAAATTCTCAAGAGTACACAGGTCAAGGCCACATGATCTTTCCCCATTCCTTTCCCATTTCCCTGGGTTTTCTTTGCCTAGAAGCACTGAAGGGTGAGGGGGCAAATAGATGGAGTCAATACTAATGAGACCTTTCAGACATGAGGTCTGAAAAGGCCCATCTTTTGGCAGTGACCTAGACTGAATTTTGTCTCTAAGGAACCTCTTGGGTATAAGTAAGTGCCCAGAAGTCCACAGGAAGTGTCCAGGCAGTTAGGAGGTGAAAGGCCAGTTCATCACCAAAAACAATAGGGGCCTTCAGAGCCAGCTGATATATTGCCATTCTCCTCTCAGCGGGGTCTGCAATTTTATCCTACTTTCAGGCTAACAAGTTCTCCTGCCACACTTTCATGAATGTTGGCAGAAGATACTAGACTAGTTGGTTAAAGACAAAGGATTTTTCGCCCATGGCAAATCAAGCAGCATGAGCAACCCAAGCCCTCAAGTTCCAAGAGGGCAATGCAGAGGGACTCAGGTGGATACTATATGTGCAGTGGGCTTGCATTGCAACTAAGGAACACTGAGCTCAGAGAATTTGCCAATTGTATAGAAAGCTTGCTCTTTATTTGGAGATTGGGGGAATACCTCATCCCTCAAGTTTCCTCACTAAAATACAACTCTGAGAAACAGCCCAGTCAAAGAGCACTCAGGGCTCTGCATTCTGGGCACTCACCTCAGGAATGTGCAGGAATGCTCAGGCCATATCAGATTGCCTCTCCCAACACTGACTTACCCAGAGCCCACTAAACTCCAGATAGTGGTAATCTGTCTCCTTCCTCACTTACTGCCCAGTTCCATAGGGGCCATTGGCACCCTAGTTTCACTGAGTCCCCACTCTCTCACTGCATACATGAAGTTCATGTGTTTTAAACAACCACTTTGTAACAGCTCTGAAATCTGTTGAATCAGGCCCAAGTTCTGCCCTAGATGAACCTGGAGACAAGCTTAGGGACTGTCTTAGTCAATTTTGGCCACTATAACAAAAATACCACAGACTGGATGGCTTACCAACAACAGAAATTTATTTCTCGCATTTCTGGAGACCAGGGTGTCCAACATCAAGGTGCCTGTAGGTTTGGTAGATTTGGGTCCACTTACTGGTTCATAGACCTCCAATTTCTTGCTGTGTCCTCCCATGGTGGCAGGGACAAGAGTACTCTCTAGGGTCTCTTTTATAAGGGCACTAGTGCAATTTATGAGGGCTCCACCCTCATCACCTCTTCACCTCCCAAAGGCTCCCACCACCAAACACCATCACATTGGGGATTAGGTTTCAACATGAATTTTGGAGGAAACAAATGTTCAGTCCATAGCAGTTACTACGAAATACATCCAAGTAAATGCAACAAGTGACAGATGACGGTTGCATGCAGATGTTGGCTTTTTCCTGGAGTATATATTCTGGAGGTTAACACCATCCACTATGTAGAGAGGAAGTAATTTTTTAAATTACTTTATC
>PVJI01030401.1:0-14248 GCA_004026765.1 Micronycteris hirsuta | reverse complement strand
AAAGAGGAGAGATTACAACTGATACCACAGAAATACAAAGGATTGTAAGAAATTACTATGAAGAACTATATGCCAAGAAATTTGAAAACCTAGGTGAAATGGACAAATTTCTAGAAAAATGTAATCTTCCAAAACTCAATGAAGAAGAAGAAGAAAGCCTAAACAGACCAATAACAGCTGACGAAATTGAAGCAGTAATAAAAAAAACTTCCAACACACAAAAGCCCTGGACTGGACAGTTTCTCACAGGAGACTTTTACAAAACATTTAAGGAAGAGCTAACCCCTATCCTTCACAGACTATTCCAAAAAGTTCAAGAAGATGGAAAACTCCCAAACTCTTTTTATGAAGCCAGCATTATCCTAATCCCAAACCAGATAAAGACATAGCCAAGAAAGAAAACTTCAGGCCAGTATTGCTGATGAACATAGACACTAAAATCCTCAACAAAATATTAGCAAACCGCATCTAGCAATATATTAAAAAGATCATATGCTGTGATCAATTGGGATTCATCCCAGGGTTGCAAAGATGGTACAGTATTTGTAAATCAATAAATGTAGTACATTGCATAAACAAAAGAAAAAACAAAAATCACATGATCATATCAATTAGATGCAGAAAAAGCATTTGATAAGGTATAGCACCCATTTGTGATTAAAACACTCAGCAAAGTGGGAACAGAGGGAGCATTCCTCAACGTAATAAAGGCCATAAATGAGAGACCTACTGTCAACATCATACTCAATGGGCAAAAACTAAAAATTTTCCCACTAAGATCAGGAACTAGACAAAGATATCTGCTTTCACCACTTCTATTTAACATAGTATTGGAAGTCCTAGCCACAGCAGACAAGAAAAAGAAATAAAAGGCATCCAAATTGGAAAGGAGAAAATAAGACTGTCATTGTTTGCAGAAGACATGATAGTGTACTTAGAAAACCCTATAGACTCCACCACAAAACCATTTGACCTAATAAATGAATTTGGCAAAACAGCAGGACACAAAGTTATCTTTTGTTTTTAAAATAATAGCCATCTTAACAGGTGTGAGGTGGTATCTCATTGTGGTTTTGATTTGCACTTCTCTAATGATTAGTGATGTTGAACATCTTTTTGATATACTTGTTGGCTGTTTGTATGTCTTCCCTGGAAAAACATCTATTCAGGCCATTTTTAAATTGAGTTGATTCTTTTGTTGTTATTGAGTTGTATGAGTTCCTCATATATTTTCATATAAATCCTTTGTCAGATACATGGTTTGCAAATATTTTCTCTTTTCATTGCGTTATTTCCTTTGCTATTCAGAAGTCTTTTTTTAATTGTTGTTCAAGTACAGCTGTCTCCATTTACCCCCATCACTCCTCCCCACCCCACCAATCCCCACCTCCCACCCTTGATCCCACTACCCCTGTCTCTGTCCATGTGTCCTCTATATATGTTCCTTGATGACCCTTCCCCCATTTTCCCCCATTTATCCCCTCCTACATCTCCCCAGTTACTGTCAGTTTGTTCATAATTTCAGTGTCTCTGGTTATACTTTGCTTGCTTGTTTGTTTTGTTGATTAGGTTCCACTTATAGGTGAGATCACATGGTGTTTGTTTTTCACCTCCTGGCTTACTTCACTTAGCATAATGCTCTCCAGTTCCCCTTAGCTATTGTGAAGGATAGGAGCTCTTTCTTTCTTTCTGCTGTGTAGTATCCCATTGTGTAGATGTACCATCGTTGGTTTTTTTTTTATTTTTAAGATTTTTTATTTATTTATTTATTTTCAGAGAGAGGAGAAGGAACAATGTATGGTTGCCTCTCACATGGCCCTCACCGGGGACCTGGCCCGCAACCCAGGCATGTGCCCCGACTGGGAATCGAACCGGGACCCTCTGGTTCCCAGCCTGCGCTCAATCCACTGAGCTACACCAGCTGGGCCCATCGTTTTTTGATCTACTCGTTTACTGATGGGTGCTTAGTTTGTTTCCAGCACTTGGCTATTGTAAATTATGCTGCTATGAACATTGGGGTGCATAGGTTCTTTGAATTGGTGTTTCAGGATTCTTAGGGTATTCTCCCAGCAGTGGAATTGCTAGATCAGTTCCATGCTGGAACCCTGGGTTGCGCAGTCCGTCTCACTCCCCAGTTGTTCTTCCTGGTTATCTGCACACAAATGTGGGATCTCCCAGTCCAGCAGCCACGGCCTTGCCCATTCAGGTCTGCCAACCACCACCTCACCTGCTCCATCCTCCAGTCTCTGCCTTGCTGCAAGTCCTCTCCTCCCTGGCTTCCTGTCTCTGCCCCTCCTACCAGTCTGAATGATTGTTTCTTCTTTAACTCCTTGGTTGTCAGACCTCTGTACTGTTTAATTTTCTGGCAATTCTGGTTATTTTTTGTTTTTAAATTTGTTGTTGCCTTTCTTTTGGTTGTGCAAGAAGGCAAAGTGTATCTACCTATGCCTTCATCTTGGCTGGAAGTCTTGCAGTTTTCTTTCTTTGCTTTGTCTTTACCTGGTTCTGGGATTAGGATAATATGAGCCACATAAAAAGAGTTTGGCAGTCTTTCCTCTTCTTGAATTGTTTGGAATAATTTGTGAAGGATTGGTGTTAGTTCTTCTTTAAATGTTTGGTAAAATTCGCCTGCGAAGCTATCTGATCCAGGATTTTGTATATCAGTAATTTTTTGATTACTGCCTGAATTTTGCTACTTGTTATAAGTCTATTCATGTTTTCTGCTTCTTCGTTATTCAGTTTTGGAAGATTTGTTTCTAGAAATTTGTCCATTTTACCAAGGTTGTCTGATTTCTTGGCATGTTGTTGTTCATAGTAATTTCTTACAATCCTTTGTATTTCTGTGATATCAGTTATTAGTTCACCTCTTTCCTTTCTGATTTTATTTATTTGGGTCCTCTCTATTTTTTCTTGATGAGTGTGGTTAATGGTTTGCCAATTTTGTTTATCTCTTCAAAGAACGAGCTCCTGGATTGATTGATCCTTTGAATTGTTTTTTTAGTCTCTATATCATTTAATTCTACTCTGATCTTGATTATTTCCTTCCTTCTCCTTGCTCTGGGCTTTGTTTGTTGTTGTTCCCTAGTTTTTTTGCATGCAGGTTTAGGTTGTTATTTGAGATTTTTCTGTCTTCTTTAGGTAGACCTATATTGCTATGAACTTCCCTCTCAGTACTGTCTTCACTGTGTCCCATAGGTTTTGGGTTGTTTTGTGTGTGTTCATTTTCATTTGTTTCCAGATACTTTTTGATTTCTTCCTTGATATCATTGTTAACCCATTCACTATTTAAGAACCTGTTATTCAGTCTCCATGGATCTAAATGTTTTTTACTCTTTTCCATCTTTTTTTTTTAAATTGTTGTTCAAGTACAGTTGTCTCCACTTTCCCCCTATTGAATTTTTTTTCTTGAGGTTGGTTTCTAGTTTCAAGTTGTTGTGATCCAAGAAGGTGCTTGATATGATTTTAATTTTATTGAATTTGTTAAGGGTTGTTTTGTGTTCTACCATGTTGTCTATCTTTGAGAATGACTTACATGCATTTGAGAAGAATGTGTATTTTGCTTCTATGGGGTGAAATGTTCTATAAACTTCAATGAAGTAATTTTGATATAGAGTCTTGTTCAGTTCTGCATATTTTGTTGATTTTTTAAAAGATTTTATTTATTTATTTATAGACAGAAGGGAAGGGAGGGAGAAAGAGAAGGAGAGAAACATCAGTGTGTGGTAGCCTCTCACATGGCCCCCACTGGGGACCTGGCCTGAAACCCAGGCATGTGCCCTGACTGGGAATTGTACCGGTGACCCTTTGGTCCACAGCCCGTGCTCAATCCACTGAGCTACAGCAGCCAGGGCTTTTGTTGATTTTTTGTTGTTGTTGTTGTTTGGAAGATCTACTCTTTGTTGTCAGTAGGGTGTTTAAATACCTGCAACGATTGTATTGCTGTCTGTCACTTTCTTAAAGTCTCCAATATTTTCTTTATATATTTAGGTGCACCTATATTTGGTGCATATATGATTATAAGAGTTATATCCTCTTGTTGGACTATTCCCTTAAGTATTATGAAGTGACGTTCTTTGTCTCTTGTTGTGGTCTTTGTTTTGAAGTCTATTTTGTCTGATAGTGTTACTCTAGCTTTTTTTTCTCGTCTATTTGTGTGGAATATATTTTCCATCCCTTCAGTTTCAGCTTGTGAATATATTTTGTTCTGAGGTGGGTCTCTTGTTGACAGCATATATGTGGGTCGTGTTTTATTTTCTGTTTAGCTAACCTATGTCTTTTGATTGGAAAACTTAATTCATTTACATTTAAGGTTATTATTGATAGTTATTTATTCATTGCCATTTTTTCCTTTGTACCTGTCTTCTTCTCTCTCTTTATATCTTTTTCTTCATAAAGCAGTTCCTTTAGCATCTCTTGCATTGCTGACTTGGTGGAGATGTACTCTATTAACCTTCTTTTGCCTGAGAAACTCTTTATTTTGTCTTTCATTTTACATGAGGACCTTGCTGATAGATTAGTCTTGTTTGCAGATCCTCACTTTTCATTACTTGGCATGTTTCTTGCCACTCTCTTCTAGTGTGTATTTTTTCTATTGAGAGATCCACTGATAAACTTATTGGAGCTCCCTTGTATGTTACTATCTGTTTCTCCCTTGTTGCCCCAAGATTCTCTCTTTGTCTTTAAATTTTTCCATTTTGATTATAATGTGTCTTCGAGTAGGCTTCTTTGGATTGAACTTGATAGGCTTCTTGATTGGGACTCTCTGTGCTTCTTGGACTTGCATAAGTTTTTCCCTCACCTAGTTACGGAAATTTTCTGTTATTATTTCTTCAAACAGGTTTTCTATCCCTTGCTCTTCTTCTTCTCCTTCTAGTATCCCTGTGATGCAAATATTATTACATTTTATGTTGTACCAAAGCTCCCTTGGAATATCCTCATCCTTTTTGAGTCTCTTTTCATTTGTTGCTCTGTGTACTTTTTTTTACCTTGTTTTCCAGCTCACTGATTTGATCTTCTGCTTCTTTCAGTTTGTTAATTCCTTCCAGTGTGTTCTTCATTTCAGATATTGCATTCTTCATTTCCAACTGGTTCTTGTTCATGGCTTCTATGTCCTTTTTCATGCTGATGTAGGTCCCACTAAATTTCTTGTAGTTCTCACTAAGTTCCTTGAACATTCTTATAACCATTACTTTGAAATTTATGTCTGGTATGTTACTTGCCTTGATTTTGCTTAGCTTTTTTTTCATGGAGATTCCTCCTTTTTTTTTCATTGGGGGATTATTTCCTTTTATTCCCATTTTAATTGCCTCCTTGAGTTAGTTTCTATATATCAGATTGATATGCTTTGACTCTCTGTCTTGTGGAGTTGCCTTGTGTGTTAGGAGTCTTGTGGGACTGAGTGGTGCAGATTCCTTGATCTCCTGATCTAGATGCTCTTGGAATGAGCTGTGTGTGGGTTTTGTAGACCCTCCTATTGTATTTGAGTCCTGATTATAACTGGTCTTTTTGTTGTTCAGGGCTCCCCTCCATCTGGCTGGCTAAGAGGCTGAACCCCTCAATGTATTTTATGCTGTTGTATATTTGCTGGCTGAACAGAGCAAAACAACATCAAAACAAGACCAAAACAAGCAAACTTCCCTGCCCACCTCGGCAATATCAACAACAAGAAAGCAAAGAATAATAAAAGTGAAAAGAGAATGGAATAGTAGAGAAAGGGGGAAGGGAAAAAGAATATGAGAAAACCAAAGAAAGAAAAGTGATTGTGAAAGGAGAAAGGGAAAGAGAACTACTGCTCTTAATGAATTGAAAGAGGAAAACAGGGAAAAGGAACACAGTAAAAGTAACAAAAATAATACATACAGAGAAGAAGGAACAGTGGAGTACTCTAAGATAAGAGTAGAATAGGAAATATGAAAGAAAAATTAGAGCACCAAAAAGAAAAGAAAAAATAGATAAAAAAGTAAAAAGGTTATGAAAAAGAAAATAGCTGTGCTATTGTGGATTTGTCTCAGCGCAGTTTAGATTTTACCTTCTGGTTTGTCCCTTTGGATACTGCTCTGATGTCTGAGCCTGGTATATGCCAATGTCAGGTGCTGTCCACATCTGGCCCCCGGCTGCCTTTTCAAAGCTACGGGGGATCCACAGTTTGTGGCTGATTCCTTTGGGTTTGGTGCTTCCAGGTTAGGCCAAGCTGCTCTGTAAAACTGGATTTTATCAGCACTGGGTCCAGGGGTATGTCAGCAAATGTCCCAAGTTTTCACAGGGTCCACTTCTGCCAGTCTCTGCCTGTTGGCCTGCTGTCCATCTTAGACTAGTCGCAGACCAGACTATTTCTGGAAGGGCTTCTGGTGGAAACAAGGAGCCGTGATTCCTGGTTCTCCCATGGCAGGTGCCTTTCAGACTTCAGGGAAGGTGGTGGGTTTGTTCCACTCCCCCAAGCCACTGGTCTGAGTCTGTCCAGGATTATCTCCCTTACTCAGCAGGGTGGGGCCCCAACTAGTGTTCCTGAGCCCAGATTTGGGGTCTGCTTGATGCTGGGAGTGTTTCTGTGGCTCTCCCATGAGAGGGGAGCACCAGTCTATTTCCCAGGATAATGCATGGATTGGCTGCACCCTGCTGCCAGTCTCTGACCACCCCTGAGTCTGTTTATGTTGCTATCTCCTCAGCAAGGGTTAAGATGCAGGATGGGAGAGAAGGCAAGAAATGCTCCCCACCCCAAATAAAACACAAAGAGAACACCAAGTCAGAGCAAAACTGAAAAAGAAGAACAACAGCAAAAAAACCCATATATATGTGTATATATATATATATATATATATATATATATATATATATATATATGCTGAGGGGAACAAACAAGTTTTCAGAGGTTGTGGTGAGGGGATTTCTAGGGGGTGGGGAGTGGTATCCCAAAGGGTAAGTCCAAAAACTTTTTTGACAAATGCAGACACCCATGTAACTCACATTCCTTTTAATACATGAAATACTTCCATCAAAGAAACTCTCTTCTGCTTCCACCTATGCCAGACTAGTTTTTGTCTGCTGTAGACCTTTATGTCAATAGAATCATACAGTGTGTAGTCTTTTGTATCTGGCCTTTTTCACACATATAATAATTTTGAGTTTCTTCTGTGTTGTTGCATGTTTTAGTAGTTTGTTCGTTTTAATTGTTGAATAGTATTGCATTGTGTGAATATATCACAATGTGTTTATGCATTCTTCTTTTGATGGGCATTTGGGTAATCTCCAGTTTTTTGGCTACTATGAATTTAATTGCTATAAACAGTAGAATTGCTGGGTTAATGTCTTTTTTTTCTTTCTTTCTTGGGTTCCTAACAACTTCTTTGCTTTAAAAGTTACAAGATGAGTTGGGAAGAATTACTCTCTTCCCAACATTGTTAGAGTGCTTCATTTAAGGGCCCATACAAAGTAAAGCTTGTTTTTAATGATGTAAAAAACTTAATCAGCCATTCATTTACTCAGTCCTTTTTTTGTTCTTGAACTTATGTTGAGTGATTGAGCCTGCAGGGTTGCTTCAAAATGATCCCTCTCCTTTAGTCAATGTTTCTGGACTGAGTTTGAACACTGACATGCTCACCTGAGGGCTTTTGTTTTCTCTCTTAATCAGCTACTTAGTCTCTCTAAACCCCTATTTTCTCATCTGCCAAATGAAAAGATTAATAGTGCCTTATCTCATCTGGTTTTCCTGAGACTTCAGTGAGAGAATTTATGTTAAACCCTAACACAGTGACAGAGATGTAGTAAAGGCTCAACAAATGTGAGCTGTTTTATGTCATTATTTTCCTGCTAGGACTTCTGTCACTGCTCTCATGCTATGTTTTCAAATGCTTTATGTGCATTTTGTCTGGAGCTACTGATTACCTCTAGGGTTAGTTCTCCCTCTTGGCATTAGAGGGAGGGTTTCATTTCTCCTTTGGTTCAACACTCAGTGATCCCAGGGGTAACTCTGGCACCTGCCTCCAGAAGGAAGCATGTCAGCTTGTCTGTGTCTAAATATAAGCACCATGCATAGGTCAGGAATGGTGACACGCCTCATGCCAATATGATCAGTCCCGTCTTCTTTCTTCTCGTTCCTCTTCTCTCAGAACACACACAAGGTTTTAGCCCTTCTCCACCACTTCCTCAATCTTTCAGCTGATTCTGAGGTAGTAGGTGAGTTTAAGAGCATTGATGGTGGCAAGGGGAGGGATTGGCAGGAGTGCGTGTGTGTGTGTGTGTGTATTTAGGAGTCTGTGTAAAGGACAAAGATTAGAGCAGGAAAGAGGAAATGGATGTAGGGGAGAAAGACAGAGGGTAGTGAGACAAAGGATGAGAGAGGGATTGCAGCATAACAGAGAACAGGGTGAGGAGTATGGGCACAGGGGGAGATTCAGTGGGACCAGGAGGCTGACGCTGGTTAGAGGTAGAAATGAAATTGCAGAGGTGGGTCAGGAAAAGCACCAGGAGAATGTGGGGGAAGAGAGACTTTTTAATAAAATGTTCGAGTGCAGTTCAAAGAGCAGTCAGGATCCGATTGTACCAGGCAGGAGCTATCAGACGGGACTATTCATGAAAATGGCCCAGGTTTCGATTACTACCTTTTGCAACAAACAAATCTGCTAGTAAAGGGTTGACTTACTAATTCCATGGTTTATTTGTTCAAATATTTCCTAAGTACCTACAGTGGGACAGACTCTGTGCTTAGAGATGTCAACTTCCCAGTCCTGAAGTGGGGACTGTTGAGGAAACTTTCTTTTGATCATCTGAATCTCAGGTGTGTCTAAACTGGAAATCTCCTTGTTCTGTCTTCCATACTGCATTTTGCAGAGCTGGTGTAGAGACTGAGAGTAGGAGAGGTTGTGCCTTGAAGCTGGGGTTCTCTATCACTTTTTCCCATCATAACATAAAAATACGTGAATGATATTCACACATGACACACCACCATATGCTTACTCAAATTTTGACAAAATTCCCAAAATGTTTATAGGGGGTGAAACAAATGAGTAGGTGGAAAATTGTTTTGAGATGTTATTTATTAAAAAAGCAAATCACTATTAAGGGCGTGTCAGTGAATTAAGGGTATCTCAGTGCCTCTGCTGTGTAGAAAAGACTGATTTTAGATTATGAAACCATTTTACATGCTGCTTGAAATGTATGTGAGCAAGAGTAAGGTTATTAGAGATATCAATTTGAATTCACTCTAATTTATTAAAAGGGTTTATTTACAAATTTTGGTAACCTTTAGAAATAAATTTCTTGTGATACATTTCGCAACAAATCCTTTCCCATATTGTGCTGCAAACAGAGGCCACCCTTACAGCCTGGGGTGGAGGGGCCGGCCATTTCACCCAGTAGGGACATGGCTTCAGTGTACAGAGCCTGTGCATTTGTAGAACCCAAGAATGGAGAAAAACGAGACCATAAGCACATGTACAAGGAAAATGGCAAAATGAAAATAATACTTGTGTAAAGAAATGTCTAAATAATACAACTACACAAAAAAGTAACTGACCATTCCTGTGTAATTATGGAACAGTTATATTTGATGTGGGTTGTCAGTATACTCTAATATGTTGTTATGATGTCAGGAGAGTCTTCCAAAATTAAGGTTGTGTAAAGACATAAAGGGCATTACCCTAAAGAGGGAATGGCCATAACCAAAAACTAGGGTTGGAACTCACAGGAGGAAAAGACACTTGGAAGAAAAAGAGAAAGCAGGAAATTGAAGAAGTTATTCCATTTCTCCTTAGCTTGGACCAAATCTTCTCTATGATTCCCAGCTCTCCTTGGTTCTGCAGCCAAAGCTATGAGTCCCATTGCTTCACCCTGTCCCTGGGAAGTCTGTAAATAATGGAAATACTTTCTTCTTGTTTCTGCTGAGACAGATGGACATTTTCAAAGCATCTGAGGGAAGCCTTCCAGGTAGTTCTGACCAAAACCAAGTTCATCACTGGTGGACTTGCCTGGTGCACCACCCAAAGCCTTTAGGTCTTGTTTCTGAGACACCAGGCCCATCTGAGAGATCTGTTCTTAGGGTATTTTTGTCTTTTGGGCACTTCTCTCATCCCTTTCCCTCTTCTTTATTCCTAGGAAAGGAATTTCCTTTGATCATATTTGGATGAAGAGTAAGACTTAAATATTGCTGAATATTCACTGGGGTGTTTTGTCTATTGGAAAAATGCAATAGGATGATGACCAAACAGGTTTATAAATAACAACAACAGCAATAATAATAACCTACTTTTAAAAAATGGCAATGTATACAAATTTACTCATTTAGTCCTAAACATCTTGTAGAGTTTACTGTTACCCACATCTAGCAAATGAAAAGAGGAGAGCATGCAGGATCAAGGTAACTTGCCCAAGATCATCCAACTAGTCAGGGAAGAACAGGGAAATTAACCCAGGAAGTCTGGCTCCAGAACTGTGTCCTCACCTACTATGTGTGTCCTCTCCCACTTAGCATGGATCCGTGCCCCTTCTCTATTGTTCTGACTCTTTTTTCTCACTCACTAGGATAGTCTCTCAGGGCTGTGGGAGGTACTTTCTGTGAGACTCTGGATTTACGTCCTGTACCTGTGACTTTATTTGCTTGTCATCCCTGTCTCTTTCCTAAATGAATCTAGGACCCTCCTGCTGAGAACCCTCACCAGGGCTGAGATGGAGCCCTCAGAAGCCACTGAATGAAATGAGAGTCCTTCACACAGATAATAACCTCCTTTCCAGAACCTCATTAACAGCCAGCTAGGTCTTGCTGCTGTGAGGTGCCTTTGGTGTCTTACTTTTGAGATTATAAAATATTATTAGAATTGTAAGAAAAGTTGGAGTTGTTTTTATGAGGACTTGTATTAGGTGTCTTGTATTGAGAAGTGTTATGTAAAAGGAAAACACATTTATTTTCTGATGGAGTTTTTTTTATATAAATTTGGGGCAGAACAGTACTACCAGTGGCCCTTCTTCTTGGTGCTTATCTCAGTAAAGCCCAGTCTATTCTATAAATAGAAGATAAATGAATATTTAAAATATACTGTCTGGAAGGGTGTCAGATTATTAGCACTTACTTGTCTGAATCTGGGCCTGTCACCTTCCCTAGACCTACCTGGAGACCTGTTGCTCCCTCCCCACAGCCCATCATGCTCTGAGCAAGTACATCAGCATTGAGGCAGAAGGATGGACTCATACATTGAGGTTTTCATTCCTTTGGATGCCTTACTCCATGAGGTCCTCTGGACACCATTATCAGTAGATCCATCTAGCATTTATTTGATACCCTTATTCTCTCCTTATTCTCTCTTTGGTTCCTTTTCTCCATGTTCCCTTCCAGATTCTTAATCACTCATCCTTTTCCTAGTCCTGATATCTGACAGATATTCTAGAGCTTCAGAAGCAGACAAATCTTACCTGAGTGGTGGGAAGAGCCAAGGCCAGATGGTCTCTAGGACTAATTCTTCATAGCAGCAGAGAAACCTAAATCTTTTTGAGGGTTAAGGAACAAATGGGAAGGAAAGGGAGGTTACATTAATGAAGCCAGAAGGGAATGTATTGATTTTATTGATTTCCTATACTCAGAATAGTTTTCCTGGGCAGCTCTTAAGGGTAAAGAAATCTAAATACAAACTTTACACAATCATCTTTGGAGGAGTATGAGAAATTCATGAAGAACAGGCAATGAATATGGTCCTTCTCCACTTCTGCAGCTGCCCCATTCCTCACTGCCTTTAGAGGAGATCTGAAACTGGATCAGTGTGGAGAAACACTTGGGATCATCCTGGATTTCTACTTGGTGCTCTGCTTTCACACACGGGGAGCCACGAGTGCCAAGATATTAGGCAAGTCTCATGTGAAATGTACAAAATAATAGCCAGATCAATTTAATGTAATTAAAATAATCAAGTTAAAATATAGTTTAGCTAATAGGTCTTCAGGAGGGAGATATATTGTTATGCACACAGGCCATTACAAAGTTGTTTGTCTTAAGGAAGTATTTTAAGGTTAAAATTTGAATAAGCAAAAATGGAAGAGATGGGAAATTCATATAAACACAGAAGGAGCAAAGTCTTAGAGGGAGGGAAAAGTATAATATGTGTAGGGGGGCAAATGCTCTTTGTGTGGAAATGGTAGAATGAGCTCAGAAAGGTAGGGTGGGGCCACACTTTGGGGGAGAGTGATTGAGTTCAGGCTGAATCATGGTTGATGCAGAAGCTATACATGCAAATGAGCATGAAGGACCAGAAGTCATTCCTACATGCAAGTGAACATTCTCTGGAAGGACTTTCCCCTGGAGAATTTCATGATTTAGAAATACATGCTTCCTTTTGTGATCTCAGTACACAATCAAGAGATGCTTTTTGTTTCTATCTTTTTCAACAGACTCATCAACTTCTATGTCATTATAGAGAGGACCCTAAAGTTCATCATGACTCACACCAACCTCACCATCTTCCATCCTACAGTTTTTGTCTTACTTGGCATTCCTGGGCTGGAGGCATATCACAACTGGCTGTCTATACCCCTCTGCCTCATGTATATCATTGCAGTCCTGGGAAACAGCATCCTGATAGTGGTCATCATCAAGACCATTAGCCTTCATGAGCCCATGTATTTTTTCCTTTCCATGTTGGCTATCACGGACATCATGCTCTCTACTACCACTGTACCCAAAGCCCTAGCCATCTTTTGGCTCCATGATCATGATATTGCCTTTGATGCCTGTGTTACTCAAGTATTTTTTGTCCATGTGATGTTTGTAGGGGAGTCAGCCATCCTATTAGCTATGGCCTTTGACCGCTTTGTGGCCATCTGTGCTCCTCTGCATTATTCAACAGTGCTAACATGGCCTGTTGTGGGAAGAATTGCTCTGGCTATTGTGACCCGAAGCTTCTGCATCATCTTCCCAGTGATTTTCTTGCTGAAGCGGCTGCCTTTCTGCCGGACCAACATCATCCCTCATTCCTACTGTGAGCATATTGGAGTGGCCCGCTTAGCCTGTGCTGACATCACTGTTAATATCTGGTATGGCTTCTCAGTGCCCATTGTCATGGTCATCTTGGATGTAATTCTCATCACCGTGTCTTACTCACTGATCCTCCGAGCGGTTTTTCGTTTACCCTCCCAGGATGCCCGGCACAAGGCTCTCAGCACTTGTGGCTCCCATCTCTGTGTCATCCTAATGTTTTATGTTCCATCCTTCTTTACCTTACTGACCCACCGCTTTGGACGTAACATTCCTCGACATGTGCATATCCTGCTGGCCAATCTTTATGTGGTGGTGCCACCAATGCTCAACCCCATTGTCTATGGTGTAAAAACGAAGCAGATCCGGGAGGGTGTAGCCCACCAGTTCTTTGACATCAAGGCTCGGTGTTGTGCTTCATCTCTGGGCTGATGGCTCCCCGTGAATCCCCCCTTCCAGCTTTACCAAGGAAACTGATCTGAAATACAGAGATTTCCTGCACTGAGAGGGATTTTCCTTCTCTTCCTCGTTTTCTTCCTTCTTCATCTTCCTCCTCCTCCAACTCTCTTTTCCTCTTATGGCTCTTCCTCCTTGCCTTTTTTTTTCTATTTCTCTGCTTTTTCTATCCTCTTTTCTTCTCATATCCATCCCTCCCCCACAACCTACAAGTAACAACTAAGTGTTCATGTCTCTGATATAAACATTTGGCATACTCAGTAGGCCAGATGTACTCCAAAATGTACTCCAAAATGTAAGGAGCTGAACAGCACATAAAGTAAATTATGCACAAATGGATTAAAATAATTGTGTATTTATCTGCCAGCTGACAAGTGCACCGAGATAAAAAGAATGAAAATGGCCAAAAAGAAGGACCACAACAAATTACAGCTAATGGATGACAACATAGTCAACCTATCAGATGCGCAATTTAAAATGCTTGTAATCAACTTGTTAACAAAACTGGAAATTAGGTGGACGCAAATAGTTGAACAGATGAAGAATGCGATAAGGATAATGGAGGAAGATTTACAGGGAACCAATAGGGAAAAAAAGGAGGTTGGATCTCAAACCAATGGGATGGACCAGAAGGAAGAAATAAGAATTCAGAAAAATGAGGAGGGACTCAGAAACCTCAGAGACATTTATAAAAGACCGAATATCCGTATCATAGGGGTGCCAGAAGGACAAGAGGAGCACCAAGAAATCGAACGTATTTTTGAACAGATAATGAAGGAAAACTTCCCAGATCTGGCAAAGGAAATAGGCTTCCTGGAAGTCCAAGAAGCTCAGAGAACC
>PVJI01030400.1:0-14254 GCA_004026765.1 Micronycteris hirsuta | reverse complement strand
AGATATGGCACCCTTCAACTTCTGGCTTTTCCCAACACTAATATCACCTTTGAAAAGGAAGAAATTTCAGCCTGGCTGGTGTAGCTCAGTGGATTGAGCGCGGGCTGGGAACCAGACGGTCCCGGTTCGATTCCCGGTCAGGGCACATGCCTGGGTTGCAGGCCAGGTCCCCTGTGAGGGCCATGTGAGAGGCAACCATTCATTGCTGTTTCTCTCCCTCGCTGTCTCCCTCCCTTCTCCTCTCTCTAAAAATAAGTAAATAAAATCTTTAAAAAAATTAAAAAAAAAAAAAAAAGGAAGAAATTTCAGACCATCGATGAGATTCAGGAAAATATGACAGGGCAGCTGATGGCAACTGGGAGAACTGTGTGAGGTCCCAAGGTGCCCATTTTGAAGGGGACTGAGGCGTCACTGTCCTATGCACAGTGTTTCTTGTATCTTGTATCTTCTTCAGTAAATGTCTCTATTTTTCATATTACATGGCAGGGTGCTTTCTGGGCAGTCCTCATCCATCAGTTATGAAGTACTGATAGGCGAAAATCTACTGCTCATGATTGACTGTATCACTATTACCTAATTTAGATGCCTTCCTTCCTGCTTATTTTGTTTTACCTAGCACTAGCAAATGCATTATTTATGGAAATAAGTTTTTAACAATTATTCGTATTTTTTTCTTTTATGTTGGATCATTTGAGATAAAAGGAAAAGCTGTCATGACTTCAGAAATGAGATTTGAATAGTTGTCTTCTTTAACTTGATAGTAAAGTTGTAGACTAACTCCCCACGGTTTTCAGTATAATGTTAAAAAGAAAAATGAAAGAATATGACTAATCTAATCCACCTCTAATAGTTCAATGACATTCCTTTACCAAGAAAAAAAATGAAATAAAGGCCCAGTATAAGAAACAGATAATAGGAGTCCTTATGAATTGCAACTCTAGAAGTTTATAGATTTTTAATGGTAAAAACCACTTTTCAAAGCTATTTGTTATGTCTCCCCTTACAGTAATTGCATTTTGCTCTGAATAATGCACATTAGTTTGGGCTGTTATGCAAGTCTCCTTTTGTTTCCTTCAGAAAATAGGAGATTTCTTCTTAAAAGACAAGCAAATAGAAAGAAGCTTAAAAATGACAATGGGGAAGAGATGTCAAAACCAGAATTAGTACTCAGAAATACCTAATGATGTTGTAATGCCTAGAGGAAAACATTTATTTATATAATGACATTCAGTTAATTATTTATAGAAGTAAAACTCAGGAAAATTCCGTTCTCACTGTTTTAATCTACATACACCATCCCTAGAGGCCTTGTCTCCTGCGTATGGGTTTCCATTCTCAAATCAGAAAGCCCCTGTTTGTGCCTGATTTTGATACTGCCTCTTTTACCAATAAAATTTGCAATAGTCATAATGTCACTGATTTTCTGTGTTAATAAAAGTCCACTATTTTAAAGTCTGATTGTCCTTTGAAAATATTCCACCATTTATACAAGAAAGACATAAATTTGAAATTCTTAAAGGAATTCAAAAGCCACCACCAACTGAATTGCTTGCCTGGCCAGCAGCATCATCTGTGCTGACACAATTCAGTTTCTGAAACTTACTGGCCCATTACATGTGTTTGATAATTCCCGGCACAAGTCCACGCTCCAGAGGACGCGAAGAAAGACCCAGGTAATATCAAGCTTGACAAATGGGAGGCAGAAGAAGGGGAGGGTGAAGGCAATCATTTATTCAAAACACATGAAACTTAGAATTTCCTCTTTTCAATAAGAGAGAAGAGGTGTTAAAATGTAGCAGGTTGTGATGGTGAGAATATTCTAAAAATAACAAGTGTTTTATGGCAATATTTCCCAGAAAATTACAGAGTTCCCCAGGCAAGGAAAGCACTTTCTGTATGAGTGGAAACTACCTTTGTACACCCCATTTCCTTTTTCTGTGATTTTTAAATCTCCACTTGAAAAATTATAATTTTATAATGGCTACTCAAGTGAAAAGTATTAAAGAGAATTATCTGATGTTATCTAATGACAATAATAATCAAAAGTGCAGATCACTCCCACTTATTTTCAAATTTTAATGCAAGAGCTTTTAGAGATTATAACTGAGAATTTATCATAAAAGAGAATGATTGGTAGTCATTACCTATTCAAAAGCAAATGTAAAAATATAATGGCCCAAACACTTCATTAAAAAAATAGTTGGGCTTGTAATAGAGATATACAACTTTATTATGCCCTTCATGTAGACAATAATTCCATTTCAATAAGCTGAAACAATAATTTATTTAAAAGATTTAGGCTTGTATCAAAGACACACACTTTATAGTGTCCCTCATAATATCAATATTCCCTAGTTCAATCAATTTACTTAAAAATTTTTCACTTTGGGGAAAATAAAGACAATTTTCTGTCTTTCTGATTTCAAAGAAGATCATCGACTTCCTTCAGTAGCTACATCTTTCTACCTTGGTTAAGGTTGAATGCAAAATTCAAAATAAGATAGGGATTGTGATTCAAAATCTTGAAGTGTGTTGGATGGGGTCCTATACTAATGATGATAATTTTCATATTTTCTGGAACAACCCAAAGATTGCGCCATTCTCAGTGAAAATAGTAGGAAAAGAAAGCCAAAATTGTGAGCTGAATATGACTTTTTGTCCTTCAAACTGCAGCCTTCCTGTGTGTTGCAACTAAGTGCCTGAAGATATCAAAAGAGAAAGAAAGTTACCGAAGTTGTGAAATTGGTGACTGAGAAAGAATGGCATGAGGTGTTATCCTCATGGGACAGGATGTTCTTGGAAGAATTTCTTATAGCTATATTGGCCATAGCTTCACTAATCTTAACATCAACTATGCTTCCTTCTTTTGAAATTCTCCCACCACGTAGGACTGAATTCTAAAGAGGTGGGCAGTTAGATGAAAACTTGTAACTAAACTCTAGAATGCTGTTTTAAAAGCCCGCTTTCTTCTGCTCTCAGTCCAAATGGATTTCGGAATATAAGAAAGATGATGGCAATTGACAATGAAAAGAATTAAGGCCCATTCTTTCTGGTGACTTAGAAAGGACATTTGTAGACAAAAATATTGCTGGCATAGAAGCAATAATGGATGACCTTTGACACAGGAAGAGATGACTATCTAAGAAAACAGTGATCTGGGACCATTGCCAAAAGACAAAAGAAGGTGAAGTCAAAAGCAAATCCTTGGGCTTAGCACACACAGTAAAATTTGGAGAAATGCTGAAGAACCAGAGAAGAGAAGACATAATCAAGCCTTATAAATGCCTGAGGGAAAAAATATAAACCATTGATTTCAGTAACAATTATTGACTTACAGATTAAATTTTTCCAGGAATTTTGAGTTGATGTGTAGAGGGTGCTGTTAATTTTTGATAACTTAGATAGTATTTTTCTTTAATTAAATAGTTTAATTGAACAGCTAATAGTAGACAGTCCCAAGATTATAGGGAATGAGCAATGGCAGAAATATGCTAACCAGCAATATCTATAGATTATCCAAGAGAATCATTTTTAAACATGAATATGGCAATATTATATATTGTAAACAGGTATTTGAAATTAAGATTTAGTTATTGTTACTAGCATTTCATATTCATTATCTTCACAAGCCAAGGTTCTAAGGATATACTCATAAGTCATTTAAGATTACACACATTCTAAGTGACCCCAGTCGAATTTAAACTCCTATATTCAAATACAAGTTCTGCCCTGGTTGGTGTGGCTCAGTGGATAGAGCGTTGGTCTGCGAACCAAAGGGTCATTGGTTGGATTCCCAATCAGGATACACATGTGGGTTGCGGGCCAGGTCCTGAGTAGGGGGCATACGAGAGGCAACAATACATTGATGCTTTTCTCCTGCTCTCCCTCCCTTCCTCTTTCTCTAAAAATAAATAAATAAAATATTTAAAAAATATATTTAAAAAATACAAGTTCTGGAAGCCTCATGCAATTTATGTGAAACTTTATCCCAGGAAATGAAAGGAATTTACATACATCATTGTGGAAAAGCCATTAATGATAGTTTGATGAAACTTATTTTCTTAATTTATTTTCTTGGCCTCAAAAAATAATATGTAAATCTCTTAATGATAAATTTGAATTCTAGCTGAAGATTTCAAAAATATGATGTATAAACCTGAAAATACTTAGGGTAGAATTTTAAATGTCTGTCCTGTTAATATTTAACACAGGAAGTTGGTGCTCACCAAAAAGCAGAATGAATTCACTAAACACATGACAGTCTTTTCATCGAGCATTTAGAGAATTCTCACCTGGTGATAAGCCAGAGTAATATATGCAGTTACATATGTTTGTAGGTAGTTGAATAATCTTATGGAAGAATGGTTAACAACACCTATAGGCCATTTTCTAATGGGACAGCAAAAGATTTTCTACTTGACCTTGTTTTATTCCCATTATCATTTATATACATAGATAATAAAGAATCATCCAGAATCATAAGAATCAAGGTAAAATTTAATAAGGATAAATCCAAAATTCAGCAACACTTTTCACGTAAGTCAATTAAACAGTTCACTTGGAAAAAGAAGCAGACACTTTAGTTAACTGAAACTCAATATAAGCCAACAGGTGTAATAAATTGCCGAAAACACTCTTAAAATTTCCACATGTACTAAGAGAAAAAGAAAGGCCATACTTACACCACTGCACTGTCTTCATCAGATCACATGAACCGTATTATATTTACATGTGATTGCCATATTTTAAAATGAACTGTGAAGAATCTGTAGAAAGATTTGAGAACAGTAGCTAGAATTCAAAATAGACCTTGTCACATTATATAAGGAATATCTAAATAAACAAGAAAGTTGGTGCTGAAATTGAAAATACTTAATGAGAATTGTCTTAAAATGCTTACTAGATGATAGCTCTAGTAAAAGTAGGAACAAGATTGCTTTATAATTAGTAACTTTAAAGCATAAACTGATATAAGAAAGTTTAGAAAGAAACTTCATTTTAATATCAGGGAGCACATTCAGCAATTATTTAAATCAAGATTTGTTTTCTCTTAAGTCTAGGAGCTCTCCGTTATTGGATGATTGGCAGGTGTCTTATTAGGGGAAAACTGAAAACATGACCTGTAAGGTTCCTTCCAAAGTTAAAAGTGTGCTAAGGTAAATAATCATTTACATTAAGAAAAGATTTTAAATAAACAACCTAACTTTACATTTCAGGGAACTAGGAAAAGAACAAACAAGGCCTATAGTTGCTAGAAGAAAAGAAATAAAGGTTAGATTGGCGATACATAGAATAAATAAGAAGATTATAATTAATAAGACATATGAAAGATCAGTAGAAATAAGTTTTTTTGAACACATAAACAAAATAGACAAACCTTTAGCTAGACTAATAAAGATAGAGAGAAATAGAGAGATACAGAGACAGAGAAGAGATGGAAGCAGAGAGAAAGAGAGGACTCAAGTAAATAAAACTATAAATGAGAGAGTCATTAAAACTGATACCCCACAAATAAAAAAATCATAAGAGACATCTATGAACAATTATATGGTTTTTCCTAACCTAGAAAAAATGGTTAAATTTCTAGAAACATACACTCTATAAAGACTGAATCATAAAGAAATAGAAAATCTGAACAAACCAATTACTAATGAGGAAATTAAATCAGTTATCAAAAGTCTCCTAACAAAGAAAAGCCTAGAACCAGATGGTTTCACTGGTGAGTTCAAACAAGTATTTAGAGGTAAATTTGTATTGACTATTTTTATTCACTCTTCAAAAAAAAAGAGGAGAGACAGAAACACCTCCAAGCTTATTTTATGAGGCCAGCATTACCTTTTAACAAAACCATACAAAGACACAATAAGAAAAGAATATTACAAACCAATATCTCAGTTGAACATAGACAAAAAAATCCTCAACAAATATTCGCAAACAGAATTGAACAGAGATGCAAAAATAGTTCAACATCTGCAAATCAATCAATGTGTTACACCACATTAATAAAATGAAGAATAAATCATAATATTATCTCAATAGATATAGAAGAGGCATTTGACCAACATTCAGTTTATCAAATCATAACATGAGCCTTTCAATGGAAATGCTGGAAATATACCCTAATAGTCCTGAAACACCAGTTCCAAAGAACTTATGCACCTTTATGTTCGTAGCAGTGCTATTTACAATAGCCAAGTGCTGGAAGCAACCTATGTACCCATAGGTTACTATTCCATTAGGTTATTATTCCATTTACACCATGGAATAATACGCAGCAGAAGGGAAGAAGAAGGAATCCCTACCTTTTGCAATAGCATGGATGGAACTGGAGACTATTATGCTAAGTTAAATAAGTTGGTGAAAGACAAATACCATGTGATCTCACTTATAAGAGGAATCTAATGAACAAAATAAAGAGCAAAACAGATCCAGAGATGTGGAAACATGGAACAGACCGACAGCTGCCAGAGGGGAGAGAAGAGGGGGAAATGGTGGAAAGAAGAGGAAGGGACTAGTTCAAGAACGTGTATGAATGACCCATGACATGGACAACGGTGTGGGGATGGACTGTGGGAGTGAGGGGTGGGCTGGGCAGAGGAGGCCAAAGGGGAAAAATTGGGACAATTATAATACAATTAAAAAAAAATAAAAAATAAAATAAAATAAAATAGTCAAACTTATATTGGGTTGGCCAAAATGTTCATTTGTTTTCCGTACGGTGGCTCTAGTAGTGCTTGATTGTCTTTAACTACATTCAAAACAATTTTATTAGATTGTGTTGTGACAGCTGTCATAGTAGTGCGCATTTTTAAAAAAACTTATCAAAATTGGTGAATTTTTGTGCAGCCATTTTACTATTTTTTTTAATTATTTTTCAAGTACAGTTGTCTCCATTCTTCCCCACCACTCCCCCGTTTTACTATTAAAGATGGGAGAAGATACACAACATTTTCAGTGTATTACCCTTTATTATTTCAAGAAAGGTAAAAAGACAACTGAAACACAAAAAAAGATTTGTGCTGTGTGTGGAGAAGGTGCTGTGACTGATCAAATGTGTCAAAAGTGGTTTGCAAAGTTTCTTGGTATTATTGACATTTTGGTCAAACCTTTGCTGTGGGGCTGCGTTATGCATTGGAAGATGTTTAGCAGCACCCCTGGCCTCTACCCTCTAGAAGCCAATAGCAAGAGTTAGCCGACATACTCAGAATATCCAAATCAAAAAAGTTACTGGTGAAAATGAAAAATGTATCTTATTTTATAGAAAAAACTAAGCGGACTTTTTGGTCAACCCAATGGAAACAGAGACTAGGTTAATAGTTACCAGGGGCTGGTTGTGGCGGAAGTGGGGCAGCATTGGTCAAAGAGTACAATTTCCAGGTAAAAGATGATTAGGTTCTGGGTATCTAACGTACGGCATTGTGATTATAGTTAATAACACTGTTTTATATACTTGATAGTTGCTAAGAGAGATCTGAAATGTTAACGCCACAAAAATGAAATGGAAATGATATGAAATGTTAGACAATGCTATGACAGCAATCATTTTATAATACAGAAGTGTATCAAATCAACCTGGTTTACACCTTACACTCACACAGTGTCAAATGTTCATTACATCTCAGTAAAGCTGGCGGGGGAAGCTAAATGTGTGTTTTATATGTATTTTGATTCTGCTTTTTTGAATGAGGCGGTTGTTCTTCTAGAGAAGCTATTTTCAACCTTTTTCATCTCCTGGCACTCATAAACTAATTACTAAAATTCTGAGGCACACCAACAAATCATTTTTGCCAATCTGACCAAAAAAATAGGTGTAATTTTTATTTAGTCACATGGGACAGCTATTGTTGTGTTGGCTGTTGTCATTTTTTAATTTGACAATCGAGGAAAAAAGAGGTCAGTGCCCTGACTAAATAGTCATGTATTATATGTTTTAAAAATTCTTGCTGTACACCAGTTAAAAATTGCACTTCTAGAGAGTATATTTTTTCTATTGTTTCCATGCCACTGTGGGATTGCGTGAAGTCATTCAGAGAAAGTGATCTGAGGAGTCCCCGTGGTTGAAGGCAAGGCTTTGAAGAGCCCCTCTGCACGGAATTCCTCAGATTCCATCTGGCTGTTTTGCTGCAACCCTGATTAGATGAGGTTCCTTGAAGTGAGACGTCTGCAACTTCACTCTTCCTGCTGACTGTTCCCTCTGACAACAGCCTATTTTATCTCTTCGTGGCAATGAAGTTAAAACACAATTCCGTTTGTTTTAAAGATCATCACACTCACAACGGTCCCCCTTCACCTCCTCACAGAGAGAGAACTACAGAGCCTTTCTAAACTGTGCATACCTGGGCAACTTGAGATAAAACTTTCCTCTTTTCATCCAATCCTTTGTTCTCGTGTGAAAAGTAAATGTTATAGGAAGAAACAGAGAGCTTCAAATGTTGATGAGCTGGTGACATTCCTTTTTTAGGCCCCCTTTTGGTTTTAATAATTCAGCAGATTACTTTTGCTAATGACACTTTGTATTTTCATATTTAGAGAACAGCATAATAATAAAAATTGATTTAGTAAAAACAATCCTACGCATTTGGTGTCTGATACTATTCATCATAAATGTTAACTTGGTAAGAGGTAGAAGGCATTAGCAGAGTTTTTTTGTTTCTTTGCCAATGGTTTTCAGAGAAAAAAAAAACTTGCTACAATTTCGTGGTAGATATTTTAAAATTCAAAAATATAGATTCCTGTGCAGGTTAGGAGGAAATCAGCTAAGAATAATGTTACTTGTCTCTTTTTAAAGAACTATTTACAGTGAGGCCCAGAACACAACAACACAACGATAGCACTGTGTCTTTGGGTGATGGTCAGGTAGGAAAGCCCTTGCGGGTCTACCATCATCAGAGCGGCCTGTCCAAAACAATGAAAACTACCCTCTACACCCTTTTCTGGAGGAAAGGGCTTCCAAAGATGATATGAGTTTGAGGAGCTTTATTCATAGAGTGTGTAGAATATATAACTCTCCCCTTGTCCTCTGGGGTTATAACTTGGTTCCTCTGAGATGAGGTGGAAGACAGCAACTGACGGGAGCATGAGGAACCAACAGGTGAGGCGCTGCTAATCCCCAACAAACTGCGGACCTGCTGATGTGCTAAATGTTCACTTCTAAAGGTACAGGATAAGTTAAGGCACTGTGTAACAATAAATTCTTAAATATAGCTGACCTAAAGCTTCAAAACCAATTCTAACCTTCAGAGTGATTGTTTTAACTGCCTATTTCAATTCAACAAATGTTGATAATTTTCTAACACCAGTTTTGTTCTGCTTGTTTTTTTACCGACTGTGCTATATCTTCGCAACTCACCACTCAACACTGTGACAGCCTGGGAACCCTCGAGCTTCTCCCTGTGAATGTTTCCCAGGCTCACTACCCCCAGTGCCTGTTGTCTTGTCCTCTTGCTGCTCTCAATGTGTGGATACTTCCCCTCCTTGCTCTTCTTATTCCTTGGGATAGCTCTACTGCCACAACGTAGAGAGACTTCTTTTTTCCTTTCAACCCTTACAACTCCTCAGGTTTACAAATTGCCATCTTAGGTTTTAGTTTTGTAGTCTTGCTATTCAGTAGTAAAAGGATTTCTCTAGAAATAAGATTAAATAGAATTAGAGGCTATAACCCAACGCTGCATATTTTCCTTATTGATCACAAGGCTTGTGTATCAGGCCAAAAACAGACTAAAAAATGCCCACACCACTCCCATGCCTTTGCATAACCTCTTGTAGTCATTTCATCTTTCTCTGATATCCTGAGGGGCCTGATTATTTGGCACTATATCTCCTGTCCTTATTCTCAGAAAGTCAATGAGGTATTCCTGAAAATAGGGCTCTGGATAACCTGTCAGTATCTCAGAATTCCTAAGTGGGCATTCCATACAACCCACAATGGTGTTCATTTTAGTCTCCAGAAATGTTCGGTGGTCGTGAGTATGATTACCTATAGATAGAGACATAATGAACCAATGAAGCAGCAGTCTTCTTCAGTTTCATACACATTGCCTCTTGTTAGAATGATAATCCTAGTGTTACATACTCTTTGAACCAAAATTGGCAATCATTTTTATTTATCTGATGTGTTTTCTCAAATATAGCTCCATACTCAGATTGTTTTCATCTTTTTACTGACTTTTCTTATTTCAGACTATATGTAAACAACAGAGGGATTCTGTTAAATTCTAAAGTTATCTCTTGATTTTCCAAACTTAAAACCTGAAATTTAAAATAACCGACAGTCTGACGTGACTTTGAAAATAGTATTGTTAAATTAATTAAATAAGGAGACCATTAAACTGAGGTCACCCTAATGTTGTGGTGGCCTACATAACTAAACCAAAATCTAAGCTTGTTAATGCCTCAAAGTTACAACATCGACACCTAACAACAACTAACTCATCACTAATAGCCACCTGCCTTTAACCTTTATCCAATCAATCATTCCCTTGCTTTGCTTTCACCTTTTTTCTGTAAAAGTCTCTCCCTGGCTCCTGTCACTGAAGTGCTGCTGCTAACCAATTCATATTTGGTGCTGCTAGCGTCGAATCAATTTTTGCTCAAATAAACTTTTAAAATTTTAATAGACCTCAGTTTATCTTTTAACCATGAGAATTAATTAGTGTTGTTGGCCAGAATAAACACCAAAGTTAAACAGCTTTCAGTCCAACAAAGTAGTATAGCCAGGCTATACTGCTTATCACCCAAACCTCCCCTCCCTGCCTCACTGCGGTATCTCGTTTGGCAACGTGTCATGAAGTCCAGCTTTTTTAAATTAAAATAAGAAGTAACTTCCAAAAATAAAATAGGAACAAAAATTTCATGTGGAAATGCATATTGATATAAATACCACATCATAGCTGTAGAGTGTTCAAATATCATAAAAATGAATGGTGGTTCGTGAATCAGTAATTATCAGTATAAAAATTACTTGAAATAATAGAGTTGAACAATAAAAACTGGGGAAGAATCCAGTAGGAGCTTTTCCTGGGAAATCGGTGTACTTAGCGTAGTCTTAGAGTAAATAGAACTGTGTACTAATTTTAAGAATTGAGAACTGGTTGTATTTCAGACAGAGAGAGGAATGGGAAAATCAGACATAATTAAAAGAGACATCTGCCTTGAGGATAAAGGCCACAATCGTTTAACTCCCTAAAATGCTTCTGATTCTTTGTTCTACAAGAGATATTCAGAATTCATAAAGAAAAATGTGGGATGTCAAGGTTCCAAAACTATTGCCAAAGGGTGGCTGCAAAACACAATTTAAAGATCGGTGAGTTGTTTGTTTCTCTATTGAAATCTTTTCCTAGTAGCACTTTTTCCAAATTGGAAGCATCAATTTTCCAAAACTCAGAAATATTTCATAAAACTCTGGTTGTTTTTCATCTACAGCGACTATATAGCTATCACCAGCACATGATCATCTCATTTTAAGATAATTTTAAGTGAAATCCAGTTGCATTACTATTCTCTTATGTCACATATTTTTTTATTTTCATATTATCCAAGTGTATGCCAATTTTTCAAAAATCAAAATTATTGACTATATAGCAATATGTAATTTATATTTGTATTGATCTCACATTTTCTAAGGTACATAATCACTTGTATGAACAAATAAGCATTACTATGCTTAATTCTTTAAGAATTAATAGATTTTATTTCTTAAAGCATTTTAAGTTCACAGTCAAATCGAGCAGAGTACAGAGCAGAGATTTCCTATATGTTCCTTTCGCACACATGCACAACCCTCTCTGTTATCAATGTCACGCACCAGAACAACACATTCATTATAATGGAACCTACAACGGCAAGTCATTATCACCTAAAGGTCATAGTTCTCACTAAGGTTCACTCTTGGTGGTGTACATTCTGTGGATACGGACAAGTGGATATCCACCATTGCAGTATTACGCGGAAGTGTCACTGTTCTAAAAATCCTCTGTCCTTAGAAGACATAATGCACTGGGTAAAAAGAACTGTAGTAAATAGGCATTTCATAATGCAGTGGTAAGGTGTGATTCGGTCTCAGTCCTTGGTGAGGCTGTGCCCCTGGACTGGGAACTTTGCCAGTGCTTCTCAGGTCCCCACACCCCCATTGGAACAGGATAGTTGAGGATGCTGGAGTTGTTTCCCTTCCTGCTTTGAAAGGTGAAATCCCCCCCAAATTGAGATGCCTAAATTAAATTACATCAGGTCAAAGGGTAAAGAAAGAGATCAGAGAGGTTAATCAGTTAATAATTACAGGGCAAAACCAACAAAAGACAGCTTACCTTCCTGAATGTATGCTGGAACTTTGAATTAACTTCCAGGTGTACATTTACTTCCGCAATTCTCTAAAGAGAATAGCCAAGTGCCACATTCCACTAGGCACCTCTGCTTCTAGTTTACACATAAATTTCCCAAGATGTTGCTCACCACCAATCCAAAAGAACGAACACTCTTCTTTACAGACTCTGCACCTCTCCCAGAGCTAGCTCTCCTTCTCCCATTCCCTTAATCTATAAGCAACGTAAATTTCTCAAAACAACTTACACCTGTCTTCCCCAAACTGTTTCCGTAAAAGAACCAGTTGACTCTGGAATAGCAGACATGTTTGTCTTTTCTCCCTAGCCCTGCTGTGGGTGGTTCAGACAGCATCCCCGAGGACCTGGGCCTTTTCTGCCTAGAGGAAATGCTGTTGAGTATTTCCCTTCCACCAAGTAAATTAGGTGCTGATTACACTCCAGCAGATTAGGCTCTAGTAAAACAATTTCTCCTGGAGGCATGGCTTGTTAAGAACAAAATGTTCTGTTTGAATGTATTTCAAAATGGTTCCTTTCTACCTCTCCCTGCTGGAAACTTGAGGGAATTTTTCTGGATGGACCTGGGAGAGCTCCTAAAGGTAAACTCACAAAAATGTACACCTCCCCAACAATGACAGCATCTCCCTGGAGTTTTTAATGCTCAGGGTTGTCCACACTGAGAGTACTGCAATTCCTCAGTCACCGTCCAGGTTTTCCTACCCGGCACTGGCTCCCTCGGTGCTCGTGGGTTTCTGCAGTGGTGGTTCCCTGCGTCTTCCTGTCAGATTCTCTAAGCTGACCTGTCACATCACTTTTCTGATGGATCTAAGAAGAGTTATTCTTTTTTTTTTTTTTTTTTTCAGTTTTTTACTTGTTGTTAGAATGAGTGGCAACCTCTAAGCTTCTTACATGCTGGATCAGAAACCAGAAGTCATTGTTCCCATCTTAAGATGAGAAACTAAGAACTGTAGGCAGTAAGTCACTTCCCAAAGATCACACAGGTATTAGAAATAGAGTTGAGACCTGAGCCTACTGACCTCAAGTCAGAGTTATTCATCTGTTTTGTAATTGTGTGAAAGGCTTGCATTCGTAGTTAGGAAGGAAGTGACTTAATTAGGATATGCAATCGATTTCTCACACTCAGGAAAGAAGGTCACTAAAAGAGCATTGTATTCCTAAGAATGTGTCTTTCTTAAATTATATACACAAATAAGCTTATTATTCAGTGTGTTTTATAAAAGAAAAATGTAAATAGCTGGAATGATTATGGTAATTATGCTCATGCTTATAGTAGGATATTAAGAAAAGCATGTAACAGCAGAGTAAACTGTTTATGACACTGTATTAAGTGAAGAAAGTTGATTATAAACTGTCTCTTTTTAAAATAGACAATGAAGAAAAAAATTTAAACTGCTAATTGTGAATACTGAGCTTTTAAATAATTGTGTTACATAAGAAATTTTTTCAAAAACATACATCAATGATACTTTCATATGCAAACTGAAGACATCATACCTAGTCTTTGGGGGAAAAAGAGCAGCTTATCTCCTATACCTTCAGTTTAAAATTTAGAATCAGACATATCAGCTTTTGACAGGGATAGGTCATTATTTACACAAAAGAGTGTGTGAACGTAACGGTTGTCAGCTGTTCCCCTTGCCATAACCTGTACATAAATGAATGACTCTCCAGAGGCTTACTACAGTGGCATGGTGTATTACTTTAAACTAGGTATTTATGATACAACAATGTAGAGAATAAAAGGAATGGAACACTGAGCAACTTCTATAGAAAAAAGATTTTTGTAATGTGGTTGGGTGCAAGGTACCATCAATGCAGTTTTGTGTGCATTCATTCATTCAGTACACAGTAAAAGATGCATGCGCCTAAATCCAAGAATGTAGATAGGTCTGCCTTGAAATGTGTTCTCTCTTTTGGTA
>PVJI01030399.1:0-14277 GCA_004026765.1 Micronycteris hirsuta | reverse complement strand
GTCTGTAGTCCCTTCCTGAACAGTCTCAGGTCTCTCACGTCTCCTCTGTCTTCTTTTCTCAGTAAGTGCTTCTGTGAGAAAAGCAGTCATGTGTTTATGGCTGTGGCCAGGAAAACCACATGTCACCGCATGTCTCCTTCCTAGACCTCCACATCAGTAGCTTGATTATTATTATTATTATTATTTTTAAAAGATTTTATTTATTTATTTTTAGAGAGAGGGGAAGGGAAGGAGACAGAGAGGGACAGAAACAGCAATGTATGGTTGCCTCTCACATGTCCCCACTGGGGACCTGGCCCGCAACCCAGGCATGTGCCCTGACTGGGAATCGAACCGGGACCCCCTGGTTCCCAGCCCGTGCTCAGCCCACTGCGCTACACCAGCCAGGGCTGATTATTATTATTTTTTAATTGTGATAAACAGACATAACATAAAACGTACCATCTTAACCAACCATTTTTTCAGCGAAGAGCTCAGTGGCGTTGAGCGCATTCCCCGGCTGTACGACCACCCCCGCCATCATCTTCAGAACTTTCCGTCTCCCGAACTGGAGCCCCGCCCCCGCTGCACACTCACTCCCCAGCCCTCCCCCGCCCCCGGCCCCTCCGTTCTGCCTCTGCCTCGCACGAGTGGGACCCTGCAGTACTTGCCCCTTGGTGCCTGGCTTACTTCCCTTGGCATATGTTCGCGAGATTCGTCCTTGTGTCCTGATTGCCTTTCTTCTTAAGGCCGAGTAATAGTCCGTTCTGTGGGTGGACCACGTTTTGTTCATCCGCTTACCAGTCTGCAGGTACTTGGGTTTGCACTGTTTGGCCGTTGTGAATGAAACTGCACAGAGCATGGGTGTGCAGCGGCTCGATATGCTGGCAAAGTGAACTTTGCGTGCAAGGCCTGGGCTCTGCCTTGTGTTGAGAAGTCGGTGCCCCGGTGGTGGGCTGGGTCAGCCTCTCACAGCTGGGACCACGGCAGGGACAGGGCTACTGGGGGGGCGTTGGGGGGGTGCTACTGTGGGCCTTCTGCTCCTCCTGGGAGCCGCGGGAGGCTCCTGGTCTGGCCGCCCGGAGGAGTCCAGGAGAAGGGCCCACACCAGCCCTCCTGTGCCTGGCTCGCCCAGCCCTCTTGCTCTGCTGGGGTGACTCCCGCCCCGTTCCAGGAAGAGCAGGTTTGGCCTTGGGGTCAGCAGCGGAGGGGGGGCAGGGCAGTGATGAGCTGAGGGTTTGGCTCAGCCCCTGGAGAACAGGCCGTGACTCTGCCCCGGCCAGGGAGCGGTTGATTTTAGTAACTGCCCCTGTGTGGGGCACGGGCGTTCTGGGCGTGCTGGGATGGGGATGTTCGTGCGTTTCTGGACCGCCCCCGACCACCACCGGGTCGCTGTTTGTGCTGCGCCCCAGAGAAGAGAAGATGACACCTGAGAGTTGCTACATCAGTTATGAACAGGCAGGTCTCAGGAGGGGTCCCAGGTTTGGACTCGCCATGAGTTGCTGAGCTTAAATGCTCCCTGAGCCCTTACGGGAAATTGCGCTACCATCTGTGTTTGCCTGTTCTCTCTCTCTCTCTCTCTCTCTCTCTGTCTCTCTCTCGGGGCCTGGAGTTCTGGGAGACAGAGAGAGCCTTGTGGGCATCTGCTGGGATTGAGTGAGAGACCGTGACACCCGTGGCTCTTTGAGACCTCGGCTGTGGCCGCCCCCGGGCCGGGGCCCCATGGGTCAGGGAGGCCCTGCCCCCGCCGTGATGTGTGCCGAGGTGAGGGTGCTGGGCACCCTGCTCTGAGTCAGCCCGCGTCAGCCTCTCATCCTGGGGGCTGGGCCTGAGCTGCAGCATCACTCTGTGGCTTGCCAGCGGGGGTCAGTAGGACTGCAGATAAACTTTAACACACCGAAGCTCAGCCCAGACCCACTTCTAGGTCATTAACTGGAAGAGAAGACCAGACGCCCAGGTGGCCTGAGTTTGGTTCTTAGTCTCTCGTGTGAGCCTGTGGAGCCCAGGGGCCACGCTGCAGAGCGGAGTTTTGATAGGAAGTGTGATTCCAACTCTTTATCTGTAAATCTGAGGTTTTCAGGAGAGACCTGAGCCCCGTAGCCCCACTGGTGTGGAGTGGCCGTGCGCAGAGGCACAGCTGGACACGGGCAGTGCCTGGGACATGGCAGATGCGCACTGTGGTTTACGAGGTTGTTTGGAATGAATAAATGTGGAGCCTGAATGTGCTCTGGTGGGCAAGGGGTAGGGGAGCCCAGCTTGCCATGGGCAGGAGCCGCACCCCCTCTCCTGGGGAGAACGGAGGGACACTGCTTGCCATCAGGTCCCCTGGTGACCGTCGAGAAGATGCCCGTTGTGCTCAGCCCCCACTCTGGGCAGATGCCCAGCAGAGTGTGCCTCACGGCCTGGAGGCATTGAGCCACTTTCTTACGGTGTTGGAATCTCTGTGACGTTCTGCCCCGGACCTCTGGGCTTTTGTGACTACCTCTCGATAAAGGGTCCTTTGCTGGACCATGTCCTATAGCCCTGGAAGGGCTGAGGCTGGGACTGGAAGGCTCCCGGGTGAGCCGTCTGTTGCGTGTGCGGAGGGTTTGGTGTATTTCAGGGCCGCGCTGGGAGCTGGATATTTGTTCGTTTGTGAGATGCCACAGTGCAGGAGGGTTCAGTTGTTTTTAATTGGAATTTTTGTCGGAGTTATTGTGACTCACTTCGGTTTGAGTGAGCGCTGTGGGGAGTCCTGCACACCCTTTGCTCCGTGTCCCCAGACGGCAGAACAGCATCACACCAGGATCCTGACGTCCACACAGCCCCTGGGCCTTGTTCACATCTCCCCAGTTCTACTCGCACTCACTCGTGTGGGGGTTGAATCTGTAAGAGTGACTTTCAGTCTGGGAATGACTGGATGTGGCAGCAGTTAATTCTGCTCCTTCTGGCAGCTCTCTGTCACCCCCGGAAGGCAGACAGGCCTCTTTCCTGAGCAGCTTCTCAAAGGGAAGCTCAGACTGGTTCCAGTTTGGTAAATGCCGCCGATTCCACAGTATCTTTTTCTTGCAATTTGGAAGCCCATCCGGCCTCCTCTTGTACAGCCTCTGCCCTGGATGGCAGGCCACCACATCACCACCCGGGTCAGTGTCACGTACTGTGGCCCACGAAGCTGCCTGTTGCATGGGAGTGAACCTCCGGGCTGGGACCCCTCGGCTGTGTGGCTCAGACCCCTGTCCTCATGCTCTGCCCACTCTGCGGGCTCCAGCCTAGGCGAACGGGACAGAGGGGGACGAGGGACTGAGTGGATCGTGGGGGCGGAGGCTCGGCTGTCCAGCCTGCCACAGAATGGTGAAGGTTCCACCTGAAGCTGCCGGAGGCCATGGAGGCCGACTCATAAATAGAAGCCAGAAGCCCCTTTTCTGGAATGGACCCAAGGTCCTGATGGAGTCTGGTGGAGCCATGGATGTGCCAGGGGTCTGGGCCCACTTCTCATAGCACTGATGGGCTCTGGGGGAGAGCAGAGGGTTTCACGGCTGCCTGAGGACATTCCCAACCCCCCGGCCGCCCATGGGAGCGTTGGGGGCAGACAGAGCAACTCCCCTAGCCCCGGCCTGTCAGGGTACACTGTGAGCCACTGAGCCCCGGGGGAGGAGAGACCTGCTCCGGGTCCCGTCGGTCAGGGCCTTCAGGTGGCTTCTTCGTCTTGTGAACGGAAATTCTGTCCCCATTAAATACTTGATCCCCATCCCTCTTCGCCCCCGCCCCTGGCACGACCATCTAACTTTCTGTCTCTGAATTGGATTCCTTTAACCACCTCACGTAAATGGGATCATACAGTACTTGTCCACTTGTGGCTGGCCTGTGTCACTCAGCACCGTGTCCTCAAGGTCCATCCCTGTTGTGGCGCGTGCCTGGATTTCTTTCCTTTCTGAGGCTGAGCGATAAGTAGTCTGTTGTGCAGACGGACCGCGTTTTGTCTGTCCGTTCACTCGTGATGGGCGCCTGGGTCGTTTCTACCTTTTGCCTGCTGTGAATAAAGCTGCCTGCACTTGTAATTGGTTCTGAGTCCTCAGGGGGCCTGCTGCAGACACTTTTAAAAATTATGGAAGGAATACATAAACTTTCACAGAAGCGTCAAGCCTAATGCATCTTGGTGATGGGAAAGATGTAGAAAACCGTGAAGGAGGAAATAAAATAACCTGTGATTACTGCCTGCAGGCACACATATACATGTAAATGCACGTGTTTAAGTAGAATGGGCATCAAGTGGGCAGTTCCGTGTGTTTTTCTTTTCTCCTCTATTACGGTTACTTTGTGATCATTAAATTATCTCTGACAACTTGATTTCTGTTCCCATTCAATGTGGATGTGCAGCTTACTTAAATTCTCCCATTTTTGAACATTCGGCTATTTCTCACTTTTCTCTATTATAAATAACGTTCTGATGAATGCCTTGCTTATTTTGCTGAATAGGTTCAAAAAGTGGCATTACTGGGGCAGAGGGTCCATGTGGATACTTTGCTTTAAATCCTCACCTGAGGATATGTTTATTGATTTTAGAGAGAGGGAGGGGGTGGGGGAGAGAAACATTGATCAGTTGCCCCCTATGCATGCATCGATCAGGAACCGAACTCACAACCTAGGCATGTGCCGTGACCGGGGATAAAACCCGCAACCGTTTGGTGCCGGGGACAGTGCCCCAGCCCCTGAGCCCCCGGCCTGGGCTGCGTGTGGATACTTTCCAGGTCTCGGTACCAGGGGGGTGAGGACACGCTTGTCTGCCTGCGGCTCTGACGCGGGAGCCGCTGGCCGGACTGCACGGCGCTCTTCTCACTGCGGCCTCACCGTCGCCGGGTCTCCTGTCAGTTCTTACTTTTTAAACTCCGGCATTGCCTTTTCAAAGCTAAGACTGTACTTAAATCATGAAGGAATCCTAAGAACTCTGGAAGAGACAGGGAGGCCCAGAAGCGGAACAATCCCAGTGACGGGGGCGTGGGGTCCCCATGGGGCTGTGCTTTCGGGAAGCGGCTGGCTGTGCCACTTCCGTCTGCACTGGGCTGCGCCCTGGAGTCCGCGGACACACGGGGCTCCCCCCTGCAGCCGAGGGGTTTCACGTGCCTGCTCTGCCGGACGCTGGCCTGGGCGCCAGGAGCTGGTGTCCCTGTCTGCGCTCAAGGAGCTCGGGGTGCGAGGACGCGTCTCGATCAGGACAGGGACTTGTGTCCTGTGGCGCCAGCCCAGGCTGTGCTTTTGCCTTAGTGTGCACCGAGGATGCCGCCTGTTCCCGGGGGTTTGAGGTCAGCACGGTGAAGCCAGAACCGCCTGTGCTGGCCGCGTTCTTGCTGGGGAGGAAGGAGGTGTGAAGGGGAGCTGCGCCGTTGGGAGCGGGCCTCCCCTGCGTCCTGTCGTCCTTCTTCTCGGATGGCCGGTCATGACCTGTTCCTGGAGGAGGCCCAGGTGGCGTTCGGGCCTCCAGTGCAAGTGGCGTTTCTGCAGTGAGTTCCGTGTCCGGGCCCGCACCGCCGTGGGTTCTCGCTCCGTGTCCCGTCCGCACGGGCCCCGTGCCTCCTTCCCTGCCTGCAGGGCCGCTCACCTCGGCCCGGGCCTCCGTGGACCACCTACCTGCGTGTGCTCTTGTCATTTCAGGTGACGCCCTCCGGAAGCCTCGCCTGCAGAGGTCGGTCACGTGGTACTTGGACGATGTCTTCGTCACCCTGTATCCTTCCCTTGAGAAGTTCGAGGAGGAGCTCCTGGAACTCCTTACCAGTGACCACTTCCGGGAGGTACTGTCTCTCATCAGCAGGGACGATGCCGGTGGCCGAGTGGAGCCCCCAACGTGGCCCGGCCCCGTCTGTTCCCTCTCCGTGGAAGAGGGACGACCTAGCCTATTGTCTTAACTTTGACGCGACGAAGGTGCTGTCATTTGGAAACATCAGCTAATGTTATTTGGATATGTCTTCACCTGGCCCCCATTTAATGAACGGGTCACCGAATGAGTGTAGGGAAAGCGTGAAATAATTGACACCTGCAGAGGATGTTTCGAGGGTGTTTGGCTCCGTCCCAGGAGGTACTAGAGTCCCAGTCATTTTACCCCATCCAAGCAGACTTCTGGGCAGGTGCCCCCGAACCTGGCAGGTTCAGCCCGCCGTGTGAGCACGTTCCTATCCACCTGTCACCTGAGAGCCTGTGGGGAGAGCCCTGGACACGACGGAGCCTTGTCCCCACCCTGTGGTTGGGGCACACCTTGTGCCCAGCGCGGCCTCTGAGCACGCGGGTCCCTGTCCTGCTCGTCCTCCACGCAGGCGTCCTCGGGCTCCCGGCCCCAGCGCAGACCGGCCGGGCCCCTGCCAGGGCACCCGGTCTCCTCGCCCACTTCCTGGTTGGCCGCGTCCCCGTGGCAGTGTTTGCACCGGGGGCGGGGACGTGACTAGCTCAGCGCTGCCCCTACTGAGAGGGCAAGTGTTGGCACGCAGTCAGCCTTTTATTTATTGGTCGTGAGCCTGACTGCTGCAGTCCGTTGGCGCCCGTCCTACAGCCTAAGCAGTCAGCAGTTATTAATCACGCACGTGCACACGCACGCAAGTGAGGCGGCCGTCCTTGAAAATGGAGCTCCCAGTAACGTGGTCCCATCTCAGACAGAAACACCGCAGAGGGGTTGAAGTGGCCACTCAGGCTTTCTCTGCGCAGTCCCCGCTGTCTCCTCGCGGCTCAGAGTGGGCTCTTTGAGGGCGGACACGCTGTGAGTACCATCGTCCAGTTTCTTACATCCCCATAAAGCCACTTTATTGTGTGTTTTCACCGTCTTTGTGTTTCTGCTGCCCGCTCACCGGCAGGCGCTCCGCCGCCTCCGCCGGCTTGTTCTCCTCACTCAGGGACTGAGAGGCAGGACAAACGTCTGTTCCGCTTGATGAATGGGCAGTGAGGAATGCTCGGAGATTCAGGCATCGTTTTCCTACGATCCCGTAATTTAATCAGCAGTAATAGCCGGGAGGACTATCCTGGCTCATTTGTTAGGGTGCCTGTACATTTTCTCTTAAGATGAAACACTTTAATATCCAGCGACCACTTTGGGGCAGATTCCTTTTATATTGGTTTATGACTTACTGCCTGAATAGGTTCCCTTCTCCGCTGCCCATCTGCTGGAGGTCTGCAGTGCCTGAGTCTGGCGGAGGGCTGAGGCCGTGAAACCTGCTGGGCCAGGCGCCTCCATCAGCGCTGACCTCCGCAGGGGCCCCTGTGCCTAGGACCCCTGGCCCTGGGACTGGCGCTGAGGTCCCAGCTGCTAGTTTGGTGCATCTTGAGAAAGACGGCTCAACCTTGGAGACTTAGGGCAAGACTCTGGTGACCAGGCATCTGAGGGGTGCACTGAGGTGCATTGCTTGGAGAACATGCTACCTGAGGAGACCCCAAACTACCCAGCAAATGCCCTGTGGCCAGCCAGTTTTGAGGGGTTGCCTTATCTGTCCTTCACTGGGACTCTTTCTAATAAAGCGCCATGCGGTCAGGAAAGGGCTGAAACTTCTGTCACAGCCTCTCCTCTCTGCTTGCCCCTCCCCCGGGACTTGGCTGGTGAGCCCCTTTCCCCTTCTGCCCAGGCCTGATGCTGTCTGCCCTGTGCTTTTCCAGGGCGGCGGCCCGCTGGATGGCAGTGCCCTGCAGATCTCGGAGCGGCGTCTGTGCGTCGGCGTGCACAATGGCCTGGGCTTTGTGCACAGGCCGCAGGTCATGGTGCTGGTGCCCGAGCGGGAGGTGGCCTTGACGCGCTCTGCCAGCTTCAGCAGGAAAGTCGGCTCTTCTTCCAAGGCCAGGTACTGGCTCAGGGCCCCGAGTCCAGCCCCCGAGTCCAGCCCCCTGGGGTCGGCAGGAGTGAGCCGGCATCCACATGAAACGGAGTTGTTCTCGCACGTGAGGTGCGGTCCCTCCCAGGTGCCTGTGTTTCCTCTTGCCAAGTTGTGCCCGTTGGGAGCAGACCTCGGTTTTGTGAGGTCTGCTGCTCTGCACAGCCTGTGCTTCCTGGATCAGAACCAGAGGCACTTCCAAGGGCGGCAGCCGCTAGCGCTGGGGGTGGAGCCTCCTGGGACCTGTACCAGCCTGTCTCCCAACACCGGGCTGGCAACTGGGGAAGAGTGTTCACTGTGCAGCTCAGAGGCCCTGCCCAGGGTGGGCTGGCTGTGCTGGTGCGCTGACAGTGGTGGAGGGCGCAGGGCAGCGGGAGCCACTGCCTGACGTGCCCTTGCCGCGTGTTCTTGGTGCAGCTCTGGAAACCAGGCTCTGGTTTTGAGAAGCCGCCTCCGAGTTCCCGAGATGGTCCGTCACCCGGCGTTCGCCGTCGTCTTCCAGCTGGAGTACGTGCTGAGCAGCCCTTCGAGAGTGGACGGCAACGTAAGGCCCCGGTGCCAGTTCGGGCCCCATCTGGCCGTGGCCCCGGCGGGTCCCCATTGGCATTGCTCCCCTGTGGCGGTGTGGTCATGTGAGCGACCCGGTGACCCGAGTGGGGCAGGTTCTAGAACGCCTTTCATGCCCGTGACAGCTTGACCCTCCGTCTCTGTGCTGATGGCACGCGTGATGCTGACTGGTGGTGGTGAGTGTCCTGGAGGCACGCTTCCCGATAGCAGGAGCTTGTAATTATTGGACTGATAATTGCTTTGAAAAATGAGGCCATTTGCTGCATTTTTCGTGTGACACTAAGCATGGTCAGGCTTGAGTCTGCACCAGTGACGATGGTCTCTTCCTAATGAGCTCCGCACGGGCCACGTTGTCACCGCGGATTCGTAGGGTTTAGCTGGAAGAGATGCCACAGACAGACTTCATGGGCGCAGTCTTTGGAAAACCCAAATTGTGCTATTCTTGGGATCTGGTTTTCTGTTTGGAAAAGCAAATATCAATGTAACAAGTCAGTCAGAAGTTGAGAAAAGCCCCCCAGGTCGCCTCCCGAGGGCGGGTCAGCCGGTGTTACAGCGTGGCCGACGGGAGAGGCCCGGGACTGTGGGGTGAGCCCAGGAAGGGGGCGGTGTCGGGACACAGGCCGCTGTGCGCTCCCGTCTGCTCTGGCAGCAGCGACTGACCTCCCTGACGCCCGCGCCTCAAGTCTGGGTAATTCAGGGTCCTATTCACGGGAACGAACCTGGAGGCAGGTATTCTGTGGCCAAACACACGGTCACGGTTGTTCTAATGACACCCCGCTTTTCTTTATCACCAGACATTTCAGGGAAAAGGCAGCTGTGCATGAATGCATCTGCTGCGTGGGATGGGCACTCTGGGCTGGGTCTGGTCCTTCACCAAGTGGGACGGGCCTCTGAGCCTCGACAGGAGCCTCAGGGAGGAAGTGTGGGCACAGGTGTGGCGTCCCCAGGTGTCATCCAGTGGGTTGGGGGCACTGGGAGGGGCCAGCCCCGAGTGGCGTGGGCCTGGCGCCTCGGTAAGGGGCTCCACATGGCTCTCCACTCATCGTTTGCAGTAAGATGATGTCCCCTCCGGAATGTTCACTAGAGTTGGCTTGCTATCATAAAGTCTGTGTGCAGAAACTGGTGTGTCTGAGGCGACACCCCATTATTTTGTAACTCTTCATGGGGACACACTGCTACTCCCGGGTGCTCTGGGACTGTGGCTGGCAGTGTCTCCTCAGTTCTTCTGATTGGCGGTTTATGTCAACACGAAACATGGGCTTCCGTTTTGCCGTCATCGGTGTCCTTTGCTCCTGCGATTGGAAAGGGATATCCCAGCTGTGGAGTGGTCTTCACAGGTGACGGGCGCGTAGGCCCGGTGGTGACAGGTTGTGCACAGGTTGCGACGTTGGCGGAGAAAACAGTGCTGGCGCCTGCCCGTCCTCCCCCACGAGGGCCTGTGTGGCAGCGGGGACGGACCCTGGGCCCGCTGCAAGCTCGGGGCTGGGCCCTGGGAGGACAGGTCATTCTTCAGCTGCACCCTGGCCGCACGCTGCCTTCCTCTTACAAAAACTGACCGGCTGACGGAGAGTCGGCGGCAACTCGTGGAGCTTTGGGACTCGCCAGTCTCGTTCTCTCTGTGTTCGCTTCCACCGCCCGCTTGGATTATTTTGCGGCAAATTCGAGTTATAATTGCACCTGCTTTTTTTAAAAAAAGATTTTATTTACTGTTTTTAGAGAGAAGGGAAGGAAGGGAGAAAGAGAGGGAGGGAAAGATCAATGTGAGAGAGACATTGATCAGTTGCCCCCAACTGGGAACCTGGCCCACAACCCGGGCATGTGCTCTGGCTGGGAATCGAACCGGCGACTCTTTGGTTTTCAGGCTGGCGCTCAACCCACTGAGCCACACCAGCCAGGGTGCACTAATTGCCTCTGTTTTGATTACGGTAAACATTTTGGCATGCACGTTCTTTTTTTTTTTTTTAACATTTTTATTCTGAAACATTGCCAATGTCAAGGTAGAAAACAGCAGCTGAGGAGCCCAGGATCCCCGTCAGTAAGCTTGGATGTCGCCAGCTCATGGTGGGCAGGGTCTCCACTTTCCCTCGCCTTCCCCAGTCCGCCAGGCTGTTTAGAGCAAATCTCAGACATCCTGTCACCGCATCTCCCACAGGCACGGGCTTAAAACCCCTGCCACACCGTCCTCACACTTAGAAAAGTAAGAATCTCTGTGTTATCAAATATCAAGTCAGCCTGGTGTCTTGATATTTTTCTAGTATTTTTCTACATTTCCTACATTTTCCAGTATTTTTCTTCATCAGAAGTAGACAAGCCAAAAACATGTACTTTTCTTTGGAAGCTGACTCCTGATTGCCAAGTCCCACACAAGCTGGGGCGCCGGGCTCCACGCTGTGACCCCCACGATCACTGCGTGGCCCGGGGAGCCGCGTGGCCCGGAGCAGGAGCCCTGGCCCTGAGTGTTGTGTGGCTGGGACTGCTCATCTCTGGGTGGCTTGTCTGGAGCACGAGAGGCCGTCTGGGCTGACAGCACACCCAGGACGTACCCGGTGCGTACCCGGTTGCCTCCGTCTGTGGGGGGCCTCTTGGTCCTGAGAATGGTGGCGGTCACTGGAAACAAACTAGAGAACACGTCTGCAGAAGACGTGGGGCAGTGGTTGTGGGGATGGTGCAGCCACCCAGCATCTGTGGGCCGTGCCAGCGTGCGCTCTGCAGGCGTGTGCTGAGTGACCCAGTCGGCCAAGCAGAGCCTCCCCGGGACGCCGGAGAGTGCCGTGGGCTAGGGCAGTGGTTAAAAGAGTCCTTTCCTGGGGAGTCATGGAGCTAAATAACCCTTTCCCAAACCTGCAGAAGGTAAAGATTTATTACTTATGTATTTGCTAGTATTCCTTGACAAGCTCACGTAACAAAGATTTGAGTGCCAACCACGTGCAAAGCTCTGGTCTGTGCGCCTAGGACGCATCACTGCTGTGTAATTTGCATATTCTGTGTTGGATCAGAAGGACCACGCCTTGATTTATTCCGAAAAATATATAAATTTAAATGTCCTAGAAATGGGATCGATGGATGTCTTGAGGGTTTTCTGGAGCTCTCTCAAAAGAACCCTGACTCGCCCCCTGGAGCGAGGCGAGGCCCCGTCACAACCAGTCACAACCACAGGTGCAGCACAGTGGCCTGAGTGGCTGCGGCTCCAGGCTTGGCAGGCGGGCTGTCATCCTGGGTGCACAGCGCCCCCTGGAGGCAGCTGCGGAGGGCAGCAGCTGGTGCAGAATCTTGTTTTGTTCTGAATATTGGGTTTCCCTTATGGTTTTGAGCAAGATATTGACTTACTCACTTGAACAATTTTTGATTTGTCTTTTTTAAAAAATATTTATTTACTTTTTTCCCTGGCTGGTGTAGCTCAGTGGATTGAGCGTGGGCTGGGAACCAGAGGGTCCTGGTTTGATTCCCCGTCAGGGCACATGCTTGGGTTGCGGGCCGGGTCCCCAGTGAAGGCCATGTGAGATGCAACCATACATTGCTCTTTCCTTCTTTATCTCCCTCCCGTCCCCTCTCTCTAAAATAAATTAAATCTTCAAAAAAATTTTATTTATTTTTAGAGAGGGGAAGGAGGAGGGAGGGAGAGAAACATCAGTGTATGGCTGCCTCTTGTGCGCCGCCTACTGGGGACCTGGCCTGCTACCCAGGCATGTGCCCTGACTGGGAGTTGAACTGGCGACCCTTTGGCTCACAGGCCAGCACTCAATCCACTGAGCCACACCAGCCAGGGCTGATTTGTCTTTTACAGATATTGTTTTTATGGAGGAGAAATTTGTATAACCTAAAATGATTTTAAAGTGATGTTCTGACTTTTTTAATGTCTTTTTTTCTGGTGGTAAAATACACCACAAAATGTACCGTCTTAACCATTTTTAAGTGTGTTAAACACATTCACAGTGTTGTGCGGCCGTCAGCACCGATCCATCCCCATAGTCCTTGCCGTCTTGTCCAGCTGCCACTCTGTCTGCATTAAACACTCCGTCCCCGCGCCCCACCGCGTGCCACCAGGCACCCCAACTCTGTGATTTTGACTCCCCTCAGTGCCTCGGGCACGGGGACTCACACAGCGTTTGTCCTCATGTGTCTGGCTTGTCGCACCGAGCGCAGTGTCCTCAGGGTCCCTCCACGCTGGAGAATTTTCTTTGTTTTTAATGCTCAGTCCCCCAGATGGACCCGCCACATTCCACGTATGCGTTCGTCGTCTGTGGTCTCGCGTGGCCTCCACATCCCAGCCCCAGGGAGTAGTGCTGCTGGGTAGCAGCACCGTGCAGTTACCTCTTTGAGGCCCTGCTTTGAAATCTGTTGCGCCCCGAGGTGGAACTCCTGGGTCACGTGGTAACTCTATGTGTAACTTTTTAAGGAAACACCACACTGCTTTCCACGGCGGCCGCACCATTCTACTTCCCACCAACGGTGCACGAGGGTTTTAGTTTCTCCATGTTCTCAGCAACACTCATCATTTTGTTTGGGTTTTCTTGATAGTTTTTTTTGATCAGTCATCCTGATGGGTGACAGGTGGCGTCTTACTGCAGTTTCGATGATTAGATCGGTGATGTTGGGTATCTTTTCACGGGCTTGTTGGCCATTCTGGTATCTTCTCTGGAGAAAGGCCTGTTTGGGTTCTTTGCCTGTTTTTGACTTGGGTTGTTTGTTTTGCGTTGTTGCGTTTAGGGGTTCTCCATAGAGTCTCGACCCTAGTTCTGTATTAGACGGAGGGTTTGCAAGTATCTTCTCCGGTTTTGCTCGCCACAGCTCTGTGCGAGTTTTGAACTCGGGGATGTGAATCCGCCAGTTTCTTCTTTTTCGACATCGTTTGCCTATTCATGGCTGGCCCTTGAGAGTGCATACAGATTTGAGGATGGAGTTCTTATTTCTGCAAAAAGCTGCGCTGGGATTTTGGTGGGGCTCGCACTGGCTCTGCAGATGCTCTGGGGAACACCGACGTTTCTCCCGATGTTAAGGTTTGCCATCCACGAACATGGGGCGGTTTCCTTTATTTGTATCTCCTTTCGCGCCTTCCACTGATGGCCGTGGTGCCCGACGTGTAAGTCCCCCGCCTCCTCGGTCACGCCGCTCGCCCGGCTCTGCGCGGAGCAGAAGCGGGGAAAGCGGTGTTCCGCCTTCCTGAGAGGAAGAGCTCCCCGTGTTTCGTGGGGCGCGATGTTTGCTGTGGGCTTTTCGCGTGCGGCTTTTATCATGTTGAAGTAGTTTTCTTCCAGTCCTAGTCGTTGAGTGTTTTTTTTTATCATGAAAGGGTGTTGAATTTTGTTGAATGCTTCTCTGCATCATTTGAGAAGTCACGTGGTTTTCTTCCCTCCTCATTCTGTCCACGTGGCGCACGGTGTGGGTCAGCTTTCACGTGCGGGCCACCCTTGCCTCCCAGGAACTGATTCCCCCGGTCAGGCTGCGCAATCCCTTTGCTACGCGGCGGACTCTGTTTGCCGGTGTTTTGCTGGGAATCTTTGCGTTTGTGTTCATAAAGGATATTCCGCAGTTTATTTTCTTGTGGAGGCTCTCCTTGGCTTTGGTGTCAGAGTTATGCTGGCCTTGCAAAAAGAGTTAGGGACTGTTCCCTCCCCCTCATTTTTCGGGGGGAAATTTTGGGAAGGATTGGTATTAGTTCTTTAAATGTTTGGTAGAATTCACCAGTGACGCCCTAAGGTCCAATGGTTTTCTTTGTTGGGAGATTTGATTACGGATTCAATTTCCTTACCAGTTAATCCGATCAGATTTTCTATTTCTTTGTGATTTAGTCTTGGTGGGGTTTGTGTTTCTAGGACTCTGTGCACTTCTTCTGGGTTACGCAGTTAGTTGGAGACATCTGCTGAAGGTCTTATTGCGGATCCCTTACAAACGTGACATTTTGCTGCTTCCT
>PVJI01030398.1:0-14255 GCA_004026765.1 Micronycteris hirsuta | reverse complement strand
TCAGGATCTGGGGGCCCGTCCTGCACGTTGGAGGGTTTCAATCTGCACGTGGCGGGCGAACGCAGGAGCAGGTCTGTGGAGGGGGAGAGAAATGAGAAGATTCATGAGCATCTCAACTGTCTCTGCAGATGCTGTTAATACTTCAAGTTTTCGAGGCCATATTATTGCGGACAGCCAGCGACCTGTCCCATTTGCACATCGTGGGCACCAACATCGTGAAGAAGCTGCTGAACAACCACATGAAGCTCATCTGCGAGTCCCTGTACGCCTCGGGCTACAGGTAGGTGGCGCTTCTGCCCGGCGGGGTGAGCCTCAGGCTGGTTCTGGGCAGCTCCCCACGTGTGTGTCTGTGCTTTTTCCTCCCGGGCGTGGAGCCGAGCCCTGTCCGGGACCGGGGCTGCCCACTCTCGCTGAGTCCTCCACCACGGTCCCTGTCCCTCCTGCCCGGCTGCCCTCCTCGCTGTGCTGGGGACGCTCCAGGCGTTCCTGGCGTCGCTTGCCCTGCCCAGCTGCCCAGACAGTGCCCCCAGGACCGCCCCAGGAGGCCTCGGAGCCTCTTCCGTCCACTGCTGCTCTCTGCCCCCTTAGCCTGCAGAGGAAGATACGCATTTGTATGTGTGTTTGCACAGCTCTGGTTCAACCTCACGGCCACGTCAGCCTGCTGACTGCATCCCCCTCCGCTGGGGCGCAGGGAGCCAGCGGTCGGGGCCTTGACCATCTTCCCAGCACCCGACACAGCGCCCAGCGTGTGGGCCGACCGTGGGGACGGGGCCTGCAGAGGGGAAGGCAGCCACGGGGACGCCCTCAGTGCCCCGTCAGGGCGGGGTGGGGAAAGGCTGTCCCACAGATGGGACAACTGACTGGACGGAGGAGTGGCCATCTTTGTAGCTCTCGTCCTGTATTCGTGGGCCCTCCTCAGACTCGGGTTTTTTTCTTTACTTGAAGTTTTTGTTAGGGTTTTTTGAAAAAGCATGCCCCTTATCTCCATCCCGCCCTCTTCTGATTCGGGGACAGCAGACCACAGCCGGCGTGCAGGTGACTGCACCCCCTCGCCCCAGCTCATGTCCCTGTCGTCCCGTGCAGGATGGCTCGGGCCTGCCTGAACCTCATGGCTGCCATGGTGACCCAGGGCCCCGAGGCCGCCAGGGACGTCTGCAGCCGTTTTGATCTGAATAACAAGGCCTTGTACAACCTGGTGACCAAACGGGGTTCGAAGGTGAGCCCCCAGCGTCTCGGACTTCCGCCTGCTTCTTTTCCCTGCTGGGCCGCGGGTTGTTCTCTCTCCAGTCTCGGACCCCACGTGCCGGGGACAGAGGCCTCTCTGGAGGGCCTTGTGCTGTGGTGGCCCCTGTGGCCTTGGGGGAGGGAGGGCCTCACTCCCTGCGTACCCGGTCGAGCCCAAATGATGGGGGGACATCTGAGGCCCGCCACTCAGGGGCCCGGCACCACGTGGCCTCCCCAGCCTGGCGGTGAATGGCGTCAGCTCAGCTCGGTGGCCTCACGGTGTGGAGCCTGGAGTGGGATGGCCTCGGGCTCCTGTTAACACTGCGTCCGCTTCGGAGAAACCCCTTCGGTGGCGAAGCCCGGACGTCAGCAGAGGGGACGTTTCTGGCTCTGTGACGGTTCTCGTGCCTCCAAGATCGTCTCATAATGGAAGGGGCTGGGCTGTCCACGGGGACGGGTGTGTGAGGGTTGGTGTCGGGATGTTAGAAGCCGTGCCCCGGAGGCTCTGGAAGTTTCACTCAGGCTCGGGAGGTTCCTGAGAAAGCGGGAGTGCAGGGCTGCGGCTCGGGAGAGCACCCCAGGCGCAGGCCGGGAGCAGGTGACCAGAGCTCGTCCTGCCCACCCCCCAGCGGCGGGCCGCGCCCCCTGTTGACGCGCCTGCGCTGTGAGCAGCCCGGAGCCAGTCACCGCCTGGTCCGCCCAGGTGGGGGCGCAGTCGAGGAAGCCCTTGTTCTCTGACTTCCTGGGACCGGAGTTTCCACAGCACCGGGTAACACCACCCAGCGGGTCATCGTAGAGGCGCCTGGTGACATCCGAGGCCCTGGAAGGTCGGCGCGGCGTCGAGGATTCTCCCGGAATTGGGAGTTGGCGTTCTCCGAGGGACGGCGGCCCTGGGTGCTGTGCTCTGCTCATGGGTAGCAGGCTCCCTTTGGTGATAGGGTCCTGACGTCTAATGGTGTTTCTAGGACAGAGTCTGTGCTCTCGGCACACCAGGGCAGACGTCACGCCGGTCCCACCTGGCCGTCAGCGGGCCCTTGGCATCGTCAGGGTCCCACCCCCTTCCCACCTGGCCCTCTTGACCTCTAAGTGCAGTGCGGGTCGCCCCCGGGCCACCCACCGAGACACGTGGGACGGCCCCCGGCGCGCTTTGCTGTCTGCTGCGTGCCCTCCGCCAGGTTCCGACAGCGCCCGGTGTATGGGAAACGGCTTCCGGACATCGATAGAGTCTGCGTCCTGTGGGGAGTTTTGGGGACACTCAGAAGTCGGCGGCAGCACAGCCAGCCCCCAGTGCCTGTCCCCAGCTTCAGACTCTGTCCCTCCCACTTCCCCTTGTTCCGGGGTGCCTGTCGCAGCCGGTGCCTCCTGGGCGTCCGATCTCACCCTGAACCGCGCGCTGTGCTCTCCTCACAGAAGATGCAGAAGAAGGCCCTGTCAGGGACACCCCCCCACACACACCATGAGCGGCTCCACGGTGTCCTCCGGTGCCCGGCTGCGCCCCCGATCCCCCACCGGTCTCAGACGCGCCGCGCCCTTCGTGGCTCAGATCAGGGTCCAGACCAGGCCGCTTGTCCGTTTGGGGATGAGTTTCTTGAATCTCTCCCCCCCAGTTTTCTGCCCCCCCAACTTGTGGAGAGAATTGTTGAGGCCTCACAAAGAGAGGGATTGTGGGCGTTTTTCATACAGCCAAAGAAGGCTGTTCTGGAAGCCCTGTTCCGAGGGGCAGTTTGACCAAGTACGTTTTGGCCCATTTTAGACAGTGTTTTGGAACAAGCTGTCAAGTTCGGGACGCCTTCTTCCTGGGATAACAGCCTGTGAAGTCACAGGGCAGGAACGCGGCGTGGGCACGGGGCCCTCTTGCCTTTGATGGAGTTTGCGGGGAGGTGGGCAGGTGCTGCCTCTGGGGGCTGGCTCCTCCCCAGCGCAGGCATCTGTCTGGGTGGTGGGAGGACGTGAGATCCGGGTTCTGGCGTAGTTCAGAATTCACTGTGGGGATGGGGGGGACCCTCCAGAGGGTCTGTGCCAGCTCTGCTGTGTCCAGACAGGATAGAAACCTCCAGAATGTCAGGTAACTGGGACCAGCATTCCAGGGCCCTGACTCCCAACACTTCAGTGGACAAAAAATAAAAACCCCAAACTAGTGGAACCTTCCCGACCAGCCCGCACCACCCCGTCTGCCCAGGTGGGGGCGCAGTCAAGCGATTGGCTTCTGCCCCCAGATGTGCTTTGTTCTCTGACTTCCCGGAACCCGAGTTTCCACAGCGTCGGGCAACTCACCTTCCCAGCGCTGGGTGTCCGCCTGACTGAGGTTGACCAGGCAGGGTCAGCATGTCACCGGCCTGCTTCTGGGACGCGGGCCTGTGTGCACCAGGACACGTGAGCTGCTGTGCTGAGCCACATGTTTCTTAGAAAAGGAGACGGCAGGAGGGCTGGGGACGGGGACGGTGTCCCCGCCCCTTTGCATCTTCGCTTGGCCTGAGGTCACGGCACCTTGAACGTGGCCGCCGTTTGACAAACAGCGACAGCGCAGGCGCGTGGCTGCTGCTCAAAGCAGATGCAGCTCATCTTCACATCTTCAGGTGTCACCGTCCCCGCCTCTGGGTTGTGAAGAGGCCCTGGCGGGTCCCTAGAGCGGGGAAGGGACGGAGCTTCGTGGGTTTGCAGCGAGCCCGCTCTGGCCTGAGCAGCCTGGCTGCGGCGCGGTGTGGCGTGGACGCCCGAGACTCCGTCGCCCCAGCACCAGCGCCAGCACCGCCTCCGTCCAGACGCCCCCGCGCCCGGCCCACGTCCTCCCTGCTCCAGAGCAGCGTGTGCCCCGCAGGCCGAGGCGGGGTTGGCTCCGAGCTCACAGAGGCCTCGGGGTGCTGGCGGGGCCCTAGGCCCTTAGGACAGGGAAGGGGGTGCCACGGGGGCCCCGAGAGCAAAGACTGTGTGGGCAGAGGCGGGGTCGAGCGTGACGCTCGTCCTCGCGGACCGGGGCCAGGCTCACGCGGCAGCTGCGTGACCCGGGGTGACGTTTCCACAGCAGGTGGGCGAGGCAGGCCCTCTGCCTCAGGCGGTGTGCGTGGTGGTGCCCTGACAGCCGGCCGCACCCCGCACGCTGTCCGGCACATGGCGAGTGCTCAGGGGACCTTGCTGGTCGGTCACCATTGCCGCCCCCTCCCCTGCTGCCGCCACTCAGAGCCCATCAGGCAGCCGGAACTGACCGTTCCCCACAGCTGACACCGCGCCTTTGGGACAGCTGCGGAGGGGACCAGCTCTCGGTGTCGACAGCAGAGGGGCTGAGCGTTCCGCTCCTTTGGGGGCAGCTGCCGGGCACCCTGTGACCGTTGCCGGGGTCTTTGGGTGCAACCGGGACGATGAGACACGGGTTTGTCTCGACCATCCTGGGAGGGCACACTGGTCACCTGGCGTGGCGCTGTGGGTCCTCACTGTCCCCTCACTGTCCCCGGTCAGGCTGTGGCTGAGGGCGGCCCCCACGGCCGTCCTGGGAGGCCGCGCTGGGTTGCAATAGGGCAGCTCCTGTGCTCTGGGGTCTGGTGTCAGTTTGCAGCATCTGAAACCAGGCGGCGCCGCCTCGGCGCCGCAGCAGCAGCAGCGCCGGTCTCCGCGCGTCCCCAGGCTTTCCCTGACGGGCGTGTCGGTCATCGGCCAGTGAGAGTCTTCTGCTGGTGGCCACAGCGGCCTGAGGACTCCCAGGGCGGGCGCTGTGCCGTCGGCAGGGGACCCGCCACCTGGTCCATCCTTCTGTGTTCAGGAAGAGCCTGGAAGAGAAGAACGGGAGGGGAGTGGGAGACGGAGCGGGGAGCACAGCGGGACGCCCTCCGTTTGCACCCACAGCCGCCCAGGGGTCGCCGCCGAGCCCAGGAGGCCTCTGGGACTTTGGGACGGGAGGGGTGTGTGTGGTTGCTCATTGACCCTGGTCTCCCCGCCCCCAGGGCATGCACGACGTCCGGCTGGCCTACATCCAGTTCGCCCTGGCCTTCCTGGTCGCTGGGGATGATGGCACCGTGCAGCAGGTGCTGGAGCTGAAAGGTGGGTGAGCCCGTGGCGGAGGGGCGTGGGGGTGGCTTCCGCCTGGGTGCTCGGGAGAGCCCCCACACAGCTGTTCTCCAGGTGAGCGCAGTCTGCAGGGCTGCGTGGGCAGGAGCGGGGGCGGGGCTCCCGCTGTGGTCCGCACAGTCCTGTGGTGCTGGCGACGTCCCCGCCGAGGACGGGCGCAGGGGCAGCGTCGCTGCAGGCCGCCCTGGCTGCGGCTCTCCCCAGAGCCGGTGTGTGAAAAGGAAAGTGTGCTCACTGTGGCGGCTCCGCCGCGTTACGGAGCGTTGGAGCGTGGCCGGCCCCGGGCGGTCTCCCTCCCACGAGGCTGGCGTAGTTTCATCAGCTAGCGCCTGCTTGCGTTTCATGGGGACACTCGGCACTCGGTACCGTGGCAGGAACAGCGCCTGGGCCCCGCACAGCGCAGGCCGTCGTCCAGCACGGTCCCCTGGGGTCAGGCCCCCTGTGCAGGTGGCCTCTCCTTTCCTTAAGGACCCTGTGGGTCTTTGTCCACACGGCTCGGGGCTGGGGTGGCCTCAGGTCCTGTGGGCGGTGGCCGCGTGCTCCTGCCAGTCATTGTCGGGTCCTTCGTCCAAGGAGAGGGTTGAGGATGTGGGCGGAGGTTTTGTTGAGATGCCTCTTCTCCTGTTGGCTGGAAATGAGGTCAGTCGCCACCAGCAGGGGCCTGCATGAGCACACCGCAGGCTGGCCGGGGGCGGGGCGCAGCTGCTAGAAACAAGGCGCAGGTGTGCTCATGGCCGCCTCAGACGCAGAATACAGCTGCCACGTGTGGCCCCTCTTCCCGGGAGTGAGACAGAACAAAGTGTGGCCCCCTGGTGACCCAGAGGCTAGCAGTGTGGACCTTCCCCTGTGGGTCGTGGCATTCCCGTCGCTTTGGTGCGACTGGGGTTTTCCGGTTTCTTTCTGTGACAGTCGTGGGTCCGCCCTTGCAGAGGCGTGCACCCGTGAGGCACATGTGGAGGGAGTGAGGCTGGAAGTGCCCTCGTGCCTCCACCGGTGTCCCCAGTCCGTTGGTGACGGCGCAGGCGCCCACGGGGACCCCGGGCCCGCCCAGCAGTCAGCGAAACGGCCGCCGTCACTTCAGCTCCCTCGGAGGGAGTTTTGGAAAACTGTAATCACAGCTGCATCGTCTTTGCGACAGGCGACGTTAAGTTGACTTACTGAAGGTGCCGTGCGAGGTGGGAAGAAAGCAGAACTGAAGGACTAGGAACCTGAGTTCTGTCGTCGTTTCGCCGGGAGGCGATGCCTGCCCTGTGCCACGGCGCGGGCTCTCCTCCCGTGAGCCTGTGTGACTAAAGGGCACAGCTCAAAGGCAGAGGCCTCGTCCGCAGCGCCGTGGGGAGGCCGTGCTCTGCCGTGTTCTCACACTCAAACCGTTCCCGAGTCTGACGCTCTGCCCTCTCCCTCCCAGAGTTCATCCCTGGCATCTTCAGCTCGGGCGTAAAGGAGGACCGCCTCTCCACCGTCAGCATCCTGCTGTCCACGCTGAGAACAAAGGTGCGTGTCTGCTCACCCACGTGCCTGCCCTCCGCCTCCACCGGTGTCTCACGGGGCCCGGCAGCTGTGCATCAGGGCTCACGCAGGTTGTCACACGGGTGGGACGGAACGCTCTTCCTAAAGTAGAAGTGCTGACGGGCCACCGTGGAGGTCAGCGGGGCGGCAGGCAGGCACGGCGGCCGCTGTGAGCTGTGAATGGCCGGCAGTCTTCCTTCGCTCACGCCTAGCCATGTTCTCTTGTGTAGTCTTGCATTTTCTCTCTTTTACAAGCGTGTGACAGAACCCGTAAACCCCGCCGCAAGGATCCCTGTAAGATTTTATGTATTTATCTGTAGACAGGAGAAGGGAGGGAGAAAGAGGAGAGAAACATCAGTGTGTGGTTGCCTCTCGTGCGCCCCCTACTGGGGACCCAGACTGCAATCCAGGCAGGTGCCCTGACTGGGAGTTGAACTGGCAGCCCTTTGGTGCGCAGGCTGGTGATCAGTCCATTGAGTCACACCAGCCAGGGCGGGGCCCTGTCTTCACTGCGGGTAGATGAGAGGGGCTCTCCGGCCCTCCTGATGCAGACAGCTGTCAGGGGTGGGACGCTGTGGACTGGCAGTCCACCGAGAAAGAAAGGCTCACTATCACTGCACCTGAAACAGTGGCGCTCCACAGGGGGCAGCTGTGCCCCCCATCCCCGCGGGGCATCTGGCAGCGTCTGTGGACTTTTCTGGATGTCGGAACTGGGGAGGGCACCTGCATCTGGCGGCGAGAGACCGGGGGTGCTGCCCAGCATCCCGTGGCCGTGTGCACAGGACGGCCCCACAGCCGCCACCAGGCCTCGGGCGTCCTCAGTGCTGAGGCCTGGAGCCTGGTTTGAAGTGACACAGGTTGTGGTCTCTGGCCTGTGTGGCTCAGTGGGCTGGGCGTCGTCCTGCAGACTGAAAAGGTCGTGGGTTCGATTCCCAGTCAGGACATATGCCAGGGTCGCAGGTTCGGTCCCTGGTCAGGCCGTGTGGAGGAGGCAACTGATGGGTGTTTCTCACATTGATGTTTCTCTCCCTCTCTTTCTCCTTTCCTTCCCCGCTCTGAAATCAATAAAAGAAAAAAATTTAATAAAAAAGTGCAAGTGACAAGATACAGGTTCTTTCACCTCCCAATTAGCACCAACTTGTTCTAGCAAAGATGCTCCGAGTGGGTGCCTTCCTGGAGGAAGTGTCCAACCCTCGGGAGGCCTGGGGTCTGGCAGTGTGTCAGAGGTCTCCAAGATGTGCGTAGAGCTGGGGCTGGGGGTGGCGGGTGCCGCAGAGCCACCCAGGAAACTTGCCGAAGACCATGAACCCGCAGAGGTTCAGAGGGTTGCTTCGGGTGGACTGAGAGCGTGCGCCGCGGCTCCACGGCCCCAGCCGGGCGCCGTGAGGCTGCCCGTCACAGCCAGAGCCGGGGTCACTCGGAGGACACAGTGACACTCAGCCCAGATGATGTGCAGAAGGAGCTTCTTGTGCTGTGGGAAAAGCTCAGGCTGTGTGCGTAGAAGCAGGCGCACAGCCAGTCAGTGCACACACACGCGGATTGTGTGGCGGGGGGTGGGGGGGACACACCAAAGGGACGTGTCCCAAAGTCCTAGGGTGGCGGGACTCTTGGTGACTTTGGTTTCTTCTTCATATGGTTCCCTTTTCTTAGCCAAATATTTTGTCACAAGCCTACATTATTTTTATAATGAAAAGAGTCAGTAAACACTGTTTTCAAAATGGAACTCCTTGAACTTGATTTGTTTCACTGTTTTCAGGTGGTTCACAATAAAAACATCACAAAAACCCAGAAGGTGCGTTTCTTCACCGGGCAGCTGCTGACCCACATCGCGTCTCTCTACGGCTGGAAGGGGGTCGTCGACGTGGACCTGGACAACGCCGAGGTGCGTGCGTCCTCTGGCCTCGTGGCCGCGCATGACCCTCCCAGCTGGACACCGAGGACCTGCCATTTTTTAAAAGATTTTATTGATCTTTTAGAGAGAGGGAAGGAGGGAGAGAGGGAGAGAAACTTCAATGTGTGGTTGCCTCTCACGCCTCCTAATGGCGACCTGGCCCCCAACCCAGGCCTGTGCCCCGACCAGGAATCGAACTGGCGGCCCTTTGGTTTGAAGGCCGGCACTCAGTCCACTGAGCCACACCAGCCAGGGTGCACCTACCTTTAACCGTCTCTGCACTGGACTGGCTTCTTTTGGCTTGTGGTTGTATTCGTTTCTCACCTAGACTTAACATGATTTTGAAAACTTTATTTTTACGAGAAGAGCGTTCCCTACTCTGTGGTATCATGATGTCATACTTGTGTAAATAAGAAAAGTACTCAGCCTTGCGGCTGAGCGGCACTGGAGCGGGCCCAGCACGGGCTGGCCCAGCTCTGCCTTGCGTTTGCTGCGCCTCTTCCTTTGCTCCATTTTTTTCTTCAGCTCTGGCTTTTGGGGTTTCGAGGTGGGTTTCATTCGGGACCCCCTCTGGGGAGCCCGTCCCCCGCGGCTGTAAGGTCCCTCCGGTAGTGGTACTCAGTGCCGGCCCACAGCCGCGGCCCACATCCACCCAGGGCCAGCGTCTCTTACTTCTCCTCGGCCGGAAACCCCTGCGGGTGCTCCTGAGCGCGGACGCAGCCGGAGCGGTGCCGGCTCAGCCTCCCGCTGCCCCCTGCTCTGCTCTTCCCCGTGTGCTGCGTTCTGTTACCAAGAAGCCTCGGGGCTCAGTAACGCCCCTCCCATAGAGCGTGGGCCTTACGGAAAAGAGCCAGAGAAGTGCAGTTATTCTTAAGATTATTTAAAAATGCAGGTTTAAACTTGCCCCTTTTAGGAGTACTTTTTCATCTCGATTGGTGTTTCTGGGTGTTTTGTTTTTTTGAAACGGCTCCAGAAGTTGAATTGCAGGTGTGTTCTGCGTTGTCGCTGGACACGAGGAAGTGCCATCGCCGCGGGTGCTCACTGCGCTCTTTACCCCCGCCAGGCCCCTGCCGAGGACGCGGGGAAGACTGCGGTACGGGAGCTGGTGCACGGCTTCCTGATGGACCTCTGCTGCTCGCTCCGCCACGGCATCAACTTCTACGACGCGTCCCTGGGCACCTCTGGCAGGTACAGTGGGCGCCCCTGCGCGTGGGTTGTGAACGGGCGGAGACACTCCCTGATTTCGGGGAGGGGGTCCGGTCACGTGTGCCCTCGGGGAAAAGGTCTCAGGTAGCCGTGGGCCCCACACAGAGGCAGGACGTCGGGCACCAGGGAGGTGCTGTGCATGCTCACTCGGAGGCCGGCCCGAGACTCAGTCTGCGTTCGCCTTCCCACGGCTGGCAGCCCTGACATGGGCCTCAGCGTCATGCCGGGGCTGGGGGCGGTGGGGGGCTGGTCGTTGTTCCTCCAGGTTTGCAGGGAGGCCCGGCCGCCCACCCTGTGAGGGGCAAGCTTGACATGGAGTCCAGGGGGCCGGCCCCACACTCACCTTCCAAGCAGCGAGCAGTCTGTCCTCTTCGGGCGGCTGCCGACTGGCAAGGGTTTTGAAGCTTTGCTTACCCACTTGTCTCCTGTTCCGTAATTGTGTAGCGTCGCGATGCAGCCTGCCATGGGTGGCTAGGCCGTGTTCTGTGTCTGGAGCACACCTCTGTGCTGTCCCCTTTGACTGCCACAGTGGCCTGCTGCCCGACACGGTGCTCACCCACATGCGTTTGTCTGCTCGACAGTGAAAACACGGGACGTGTGGTTGTTGTGAGTGACTTATTTTTACTCTCTGGCGTCTTACTGTAAGGATGAAGATCATTTCAGGTCACTTTCACCAGTCAGGAAACGGATAGCGTGGTGGGGATTCTCCTTTCTCATGCCTGTGGCCGTGTTTCGACTGAGGCAGTCACGATTTAACTTGCCACATCGTCTATTTTTCTCGTCAGTGAGAACAAGCTCCTTCCCTGCTGTCGTGCCACAGCGGCTTTTACACTCTGATGTGACATGATGCCCCACTTCCGTCACACAGTTCTCCTGCGTCGTAGGTCCGTAAACCAGACAGTCACTGAACACGCACATCGAGGCAGCTTGTGGCTGTGGGTCTGTTCGAACAGGCTGCGGTTTACACACAGCTTTGCAGCCGTGGGCAAAGGACCAGGGTTTGTGCCTCAGGGAGAGGAAGGGACTTTTGTTTGAGGCGACATTCATGGAAAGCTCGGGGAGAGTTGAAATGTGTGTCCCCAACGGTCCGAAGCCTCACTCCCTCATTGCAGCAGGTGTCCGTGCTGATGTTCCGCCTCAGGGAGCCCTTCACTGGTGGCCCCTTCTGAACTAGCCCATTGTCACTGTCCTTTTGCCTGGCTTTGCTTCTGGCTTGACTGGCCACGCCTTGTGCTTATTTGTTTGCTTGTCTGTTACCTGGTGGGTGAGGATGGGAACAGGCTGGTCTGCAGAGGCTGGCACACAGTAGGTGCTTGACGAAAGCGAGGCATCACAGCATAGGCGAGGGTCAGCAGGCTGGTTCTCTGAAGGGCCCAGTGGTCAGTGTTTTAGGCTTGGCGGGCCTTGCAGTCTCTCTGGGGACCGCTTGGCTGTGCCGCTGTGGTACGTTCCCAGTGTGGACGTAAACCGTGGCATGACTGTGTGCTGCGAAGCCTAGTTTACAGAGGCAGACGGTGGGCCGGGCCAGGCTGTGATGAGCCTGCTGTGTTTGGGAGTGCGAGCAGGGTGCCTCTCCTCTGCCCCTCTCCTGTAAAGTGGAAGTAAAGTGCTCTGGCCTCTGCCTACAGGAGGCTGGAGCAGGGCCAAGTGCTCTGGGAAGGAAAGCCCTCTGCATCGTTACATTGTTGCCCGGTGAAGTGGTCTGCATCATTACATTGTTGCCCAGTGAAGGGTCCTGCATCATTACATTGTTGCTGAAGGAAATGTTTTGTGTTTTACATTGTTGCTGAACGAAGTGTTCTGCATTGTTACAGCGTTGCTGAGTGAAGGATTCTGCGTTGTTACATTGTTGCTGGGTGAAGTCTCCCCATTGGTACTTTGTTGCTAGTGGGGTGCTCTATGATGATGTATTATTGCTGGTTAAAGTAGCCACAGTATTTCTAGCACCCGTAAATTTAGATTTAATGTTCCATTCATTTGACAGGACATTGCAAAGTATGTTTTGCTTATGAATTTTTCATATTAAGAATTTTAAGCTTGTAAGAAGGCTTTCTGATCAAAATTTTACTAATTTAATTTTTGGAAAATTTTTTCTTTTTGCGAAGCTTGTCACGTAGCATCTTAGAGTTCGTCGGTTCATGACGGGATACAAAATGGCGAGGTCCTGGAGGCCAGCAGCGTGGCATGCGTGTGGGGCATGTTCTCAGGGTCTTCTGGAGTTCAGGGCTTTGCGGTGTCGAGCAGACATGAAAAGGCTTCTTTTCTTAAGCAGCATCTGAAGGGGTCAGCCCGGAGCCCTGCGGTTCCGGCTGTGGACACCCCGGGCTGGTGGCTCCCTCCTGCCAGTTTCAATGTCCATAGGTTTTCTTCTTCTTTTTTAATCTTCTTGTACTTTTGAAAGCTGTCCCACATTGGGACAAATTTTGAAGATTTTCTTTCCTGCGTTAGCTTCTTCTCAGCTGCTAAGTGGAGGCATGGGGTGTGAAATGAGGTAGGAAGGGAGGAACCAGAAGACCTCCTAGAAGTGATTTCCTCGGCACTGTGGACTGTGTCTGTGCTAGAGCATTTTACGTAAACAAAATGATAGTTTCAAAAGAAAAATATGTTTTCTCTTTTGTGCACTCATGTGAACTCTTGTTCACACGCCCACTTTCGTAGGTGGGCAGAGGAGACGGTCAGTGTGGTTGGGAGCGGGTTGTGCCCACTGATCTCCGGTCTGGTCCTTTCTTCACACTGGCTTGAGTCTGGGCAGACAGGGACAACCCCAGGTGGATGGACACGGGGTCTCTCTCTCTTCCATGCAAGTCAGATGGGAGGGTTGATGGGGGGGCACAAAGTGGAGGGCTGAAATTCAAGCCCTGCAGTGGGCGGTGAGAACACCATGAGGAAACTGACCAGAAATGGAATTGCCGGTGGCCAGGAGCTTGTTCTGGGCTCTGCGTGGTGGCGTCCCCTGCTGAGCCCTCTCCCCCCGCCCCCGCCCCCCAGAGGAGGGAACCTCACGCTGCTGCACTTCCTGTTGGGTTTGAAGACGGCGGCGGATGACGAGCTGGTGGCCGAGCTGGTGGTGAGCATCCTCAGGGTGTGCCCGGACCTGCTGAACAGATACTTCAAGGAAGTCACGTTTTCCTTCCTCCCGAGAGCGAAGTCCACCTGGTCCAACAACATGAAGCTCCTGAGCAAGGTGAGACCCTGGGCGTGGCGGCCCCTGTGAGCTGGGCGGGTGGCGGGCAGGTGGACAGTGCAGAGTGGCCTGGTGACACACTGGCCTGGTGATGCACTGAGCCTGAAGAACTTTCAGTTGCACTTCTTTTGGGGGGCGGGGCGTCGCTTGCAGGTCGCATGACTGTGTGCCCTCTGCCTGTCCATCCTGCCGTTCACGGGGCTCAGCTGTGAGGGCTCGGCATTTTCAGTCGGCTGAGGCAGTTTCCTTTTTTTCACCCAAACTTTGCAGACAGTGAGGTCCTCACGAGTCTCCGCAGAGTTAGGCGGGAATTAGCGGGGCGTCTTTATTATGAGTGGGGTCGTTTGTGAGGGTCGCCGCATCGAGCAGTTAGAACAACGGCAGACGGGCTGCGGCCCGGCAGCTGCTTCGCGCGGATGCAAGCTCACGTCCTTCCGCCCGAAAGTGCTGGCGTCCCCTCGCCCACCAGCGAGGTCTCTCTGTCTCTCTCCGACGCTGTCTGTCTGTCCGTCTCTCACACACTCGCTTGTTTCTGGCCTGCCCATTGTTGAGATGCCTGGGATTGTTTTCTTCTGTGCGACCCAGGCAGAGCTCTGCTGTGACTGTCCTGGGCGGGTACTCGGCCTTTGCGGCCTGGGTGTCTGTCAGTCCTTGCTTCTCTGCTCACTGGCCGTGTGTCCCGAGGGAGAGGACGTCACCTCTCAGGAGCCTGGTTTGTCACCTACAAACACGTTCTGCTTTCCCGAGTGCCCAAAAGAGTGCCCATCTGCCGGGTGCCCGTCGAGCGCTGTGCCTATGAGTGACTCGTTCACTGCCAGAGGCTCGAGGAGGCTCCCAGACCGCGGGCCGAGCTCTGCTCTGGGGGTCCCTGCCCGGGAACGGCCAGCTTCGTGACCCGACTTCGCTGGCAGTGGCCCTGCGGGCTGCTCTTCCGAGCCTGGGCCTCTGACCACGGCCATCGTGTCCGGGGGCCGGCTGCCCTCGGTGCCACACAGCCCTGGGTTTGGCACGTCGCCTCGGCACCGGCTCACCCGCTTCCTCCTGCCCACAGATCTACGAGGCGCAGCCGGACGTTTCCCGGGCGTTTCAGACCAGAGAGTTCATCCCTCTGCCCCGCCTCTTGGCCATGGTGATGGTGACCACCGTGCCCCCGGTGTGCAACAAGACCATGTTCACCCAGGC
>PVJI01030397.1:0-14244 GCA_004026765.1 Micronycteris hirsuta | reverse complement strand
TTGGCACATTTTATGTATATGTTACAGACACAGTAGAGGCTATACCCTAAGACTAAAAGTGCAGTGAGAAAGCCAGTGAGACCTGGGAGGAGGGAATGCCACCAATAATAGCCTGTAGCAGCCAGTACCATAATATTCTTGCATAGGGTTGCTGGCGTTCATCCTGTGAGTTGCACAGTTTCATTCTGCAGTCTCATTTCTGCGTTTAATACATACGGGTCTGTGCTGCTGCACTTCTACCTATAACGTTGACCGCCCCCTGACACCGTCCCAGCTGCACATGAGCCGTGGCTTGGCGCGGTTAGCCTGGTCTTTGACGATGGAAAACATCTTTTTACGTGTCTATCTGAAGAGCGGGATAGAAGCCTTCCAGCCTTGCAGCCAGTCCCACCATGTCTGATTTTGAGTGGATCCTCGATGGCAGGTTGGCAGAGGCCATGGTTGGGAACTCTGTGCAGACCCAACAGTCTAAGCAGTTCTTGGTGATTAGCATTCCTGCCTATTGGAGGAAGGTGTTGCTTCTACAGAATCTAACCAGATAACCCCAAAGGATTTGACAGAGAAACCAGGTAAACAAGGTCACAGTATACATTCTATGAAAACAGAAAGAACACAAAGGTTAATGAACACAGCAAATTATAAACCAGTTTCTGGGTCTGTGAGAGTGTCAGATGAGACAACTTCTAAATGCAAGGCTTTTGCTGGAATGAAATTAAGCAGTGACAATTTGATAGACTGTTTATAAATGTAGTTCAAATGCCTTTGGTGATATTAGATGCTCAGGTAAGTTCTGTATGGTTGACACTGCATTAGTACTTAATAATTCCAAATCAAAGGATGTAAGAAAAACAAAACATTAGTTTGAAAGAAAACTGGAGAAATCAGGATCCAGTTTAGTTCATAGAAGAGAAATAAAATTTTATGGACAATTCACTGAGAGTCTACTTTCCATAATTATGTATAATAGATTTTATTGAAACATTTTTTCCCTAAAATTACTCTTATTTTATTAAAGAGCCAAATTAAGACCAATTTATTTACTGTATTAAGTCTAGTTTCAGTGTGGCCTGATTATTTGCATAGATACAATAGGAATAGCAATTGATCATATGGCTTTTTAAGACTGCTTTGCTGGAACTTAAACACGGAATCTTCAGATTGAGCTTTCAGTGAACCCTCAGGGCCCACAAGCCAAGCCACACACACTAGGCTTTGCCTGCAGTACCTACATTCCTTAAGGTTCCCATTGTGTTTTGAGATTCCTTCTCGCCATTTTTCAGGAAATCAACCTTAGCTCCTTATTTGGAAAGACTGCTATGAAGCACAGGACGAAACAGTACCAGGCCATTTCTCCAGTGGGCTTTTGTTGGTTTCAAAAGTCAATTTCTGTTCCTCAAGGCTTTCTGGTAACAGCCACAGTCCAGGCATGCTTCCTTCAGGCATGACATTCCAGTTAGTCTTAGTTAATAAAATCACAATTGGAAACTGGCTTTATGTGTCTTACTATGAAGAAATACATAATGCCAAGCAATTAATATATAGCCCTGTAATGCATACCATATCTTTTGTTTTTCCTTGTTAAAGGCTCAATCCAGTACTTTAGATAGGTTTTGTACAACAGGCAAAGTAAATGGCTGCTGCCACCACAGATATTGGACTCCTTCCAGGAACCAAGTCCAGTTCCGTAGCTTTACAGGCTGTGTATGTAGCTGCCATCTGCAATTGTTTAGGAAGACAAGGTTGGAATAAAACCTAGATATGAAGATTCCAGTTGTAATCAAATCCACACTGGTTTCTTAAGCTTTCAAAATAAGTTTAAAACTTAGACCAATTTCTTTCATAGAAATGAATGATACGGCACATATTTCTTTGAATGTCCTAGGAACCCCTTCTTGTCTACAGGCAGTAGAGACATGCAGAAGCTATGGCATCATTAGCTCTTCCCTTCAGACCCTTCTCTTTATATACCTGCTTGAGTAGATTATTTGTTCAATTAACTGTATTTCTAGGGAGGTTGATTCTGTCTGCCATGGTACTAATATCCTTGAATGTATTCAATTACTGCTCCATCACCATTGTTCATTGTTCTCCAGTTTTGGTAATTCGAATTGCCAAATTCATCAGAACTTGCAGCTCCTATACCTTTGCCAATCATGGTAGACAAATCTCCATTACCCAGAAGAGGGTTCTGAGAATCTCCAACTTGAGATGGGTATTTTGTTTATCATTGCTGAAAATTCTACATTCAGATCCCACATCAATAACCCGGTCACCTACAACCAGGCCATATTCAGGACATACCATATCACCCGCTCTTATGTCCAATACTAAAATCACTTCTGGGTGGTTTGGACATGTGATTCTTGGAAGAGCATCTAAATGGCTGGTAGACGCCATCTTCACGGCCACTGTAGTTCCAGCAGGAGACAACTGCAACAACACACGCACACAGAGAACAGGAAGAGATCATGGCCTTGTTTACTCTCTTGTTTGCCCCCAATATTATCCCCGACCTGAGGCAGCTGCAAACTTAAACCACTGGCCTGTAATTGTATTTGACAAATGTGCCCTTGGAAAAGGGGTTTTGCACTAGAGTTACCAGTCAGATCAAATATACACAGTTGCCTTGCAGGTGGGTGGGGTCTTCCAGGGAACTATTATCAGATAGGTCAGATGGTAACAAAATTCTTTGGGTATGTCCACTCTCTTACCTCTGGTGGTTGCCAGGCTACTGCATTGGAAAAGTCTATTGTTTTCAAGGATAACTTAGAGCTGAAAAGTGGGATATGGGTCTAGGGAATTAAAATGCTTCAAGTTTACTGTTCTTAATCAGGATTCTATTTTTCTTTTTCTTTTTTAGGATTCTGCTATTTTTCTTAAATACTGGATTGTTGCAAGCCTTTGGCTAGTTTCTAGAATTCTGAAAAAGTGGATTTTAACAGTTTTTGCCAATCTTTTCACTGTTTTTCTGAAATATTTTTTGGAGGTCCTTCATTATTCTCACTGATGTAATCTAGTGTGTCACTGCTGGTAAAGGTAGGCACTTAGGCAGCTGCAGCCTTCCCAAATCAACAGTAACAAGCTTATCCAAGAAGTTACTGAGTCAGAGGAGGCAAGTAACACTCTTCTAAATGAAGGTACAAGCAGAGACATTTAGCAATTCTTTCTCAAAAAGGGAAGGAAAGGGAAGAAACTGTTACTTTTTTTTTTTTTTTCCGGAGAGAGGGGAAGGGTGGGAGAAAGGAAGAAACATCAATGTGTGGTTACCTCTGGTGCACCCCCAACTGGGGACCTGGCCCGCAACCCAGATATGTGTCCTGACTGGGAATCAAACCAGTGACCCTTCACTTCACAGCCCGCGCTCAGTCCACTGAGCCACACCAGCCAGGGTGAAACTGTTGCTCTTTGAGCATCTGCACGTGAGGGGTATGTACTATCTTATGCCTCACTACAACATTCGTGAGGTACAGGAGTATTATATGTTTATAAATGAGGAAACCGAAGTGAAGGGGATGAAATACCATAGGCCACAAAGCTACTGAGTGACATACCTAGGATTCAGACCTGAAAAGGCCACTCCCTTTCTACCATATTTCTCATTTATTGGGTTGTCACTGTGCGACCACTACACCACTCAACTCTTTATGGTAGATTTTATTACCCCCATTTTACAGAATAGAAAACTGAGGCTGAGAGGTTAGGCCGCTTGCCTAGGTTGTAGTGTAGGGAGGACAGAGTCAGTTCTACTGGGCTCCTTTACCCATACCTTTGTGCTGCTTCCTAGGCCTAGGATTGCTATACATCCTCTTTTCTTCACCTACTGTTGGTGGACAGCCTGTGCTCTTTCCCAGATAAGGAGCCCTTTGTCTGGTGTTTGAAGTGTTAGAGTGACCAGGGTCAAAAGAAATTCCCTTGGCGACCCATGTGTCTAGTACAAAGAGCTCCACATTAGGAATTCTGGCTTGGCCACTGAATTTGGCTCTTTGAAAACTTGTACCTCTTAAAGCCACAGTTTTCTTATCTATAATTGGCTTTCAAAATGGGATATGCAAGGGAGAAAATACTTGCTACTTTTCTCATTTCTTTTTAATTTGTTAGTCTGTTTCATAATGAATAATAGTGGTTCATACCCGTAATTTGGGTATGTTTGTTCAGTAGTTTACGGATGGGGTGCCTAATCATAGACCACCTGTCTGTGAAGTGAGGGGTTTGGGCTGCAGTGTGTGCGTAGCAGTGCCGTGTTCTGTCATAACTTACCAGAAAGATTTCCTGTATTTGAGTTGAAAACTTGGCAATGTTAACTCTTTGGCTGCTGTTGACCTTGATATATTTGGTTATGTTTCCATTTTTCATGTCTTTCCTCTAGTTGTAGTCTCTTCAGCCAGAGATGCTCGCTCTCTCTAATTCTCTACAGTGCTGTGGTGCTTGTGATTTCCAGATGTGTGTGCTGTATGTCACCAGTTTCAGGAAGTAGCCCACGGAACTGGCAGAGTAGGCAGAATAGTTGCCATTTTTCATCCGGGCAGGCAGGTTCCAGGGACCCTATCTTGCTCTCTCTGTATTGAATCACAATTGGAGCAAACTGCAGAGCTCTATTTTTCTGATCATGGAAACCTAGGCCAAACTATTCTCAGGTCTTTTTTACCCTAAGATATCTCAATCACTATGTACAACAACCTGGACCTAAGAGAGTTCTCTAGGTAGTGAAGAAGTTTGACTCTCCTCAAAGAAACTGAAAACCCTAGGTAAAGTGCCACACTAATCACTGCTCGTTTCCCTTAGTTACACTGGAGAGACTAGGAATGCCAGGGGATAGCTGGGAGCCTTAGAGAGGGAGCAGTATGGAAGCCAGAGGTAACTCCAAGATGTAGCAGCTGGCAGGTACTGCAGGTCCAGTGAATGTCTTCTAAGATAAGCCCTCTTACCCGGGTGCTGGAGTCAGTCCTCACCAGCATTGCAGGTGTTGCCAGTGCTAGTTGCCCGTTGCCTAGAGACCCAAAGAATGAGTAAATGTTTAAATTCCTGTAACTCAAGTAGGTGAGTGCCTACTATGTGCAGGGAGTTTTGGTACATAAAATTAATGTATTTTTAAAAGTCCGTCATTTTCCAGAATAACAGTTTTGTGATTAAACAGTTACCTCTGTCAGTAAATAAACTTGCTCAGTTGGGTGGTGGTTCTAGTAGCATCAGTTCGTACAGAAAAATGGAAGTCATCCAACTCCCACAAATAAACATGTTTTCAAAAGCAGTTACAGAATTCTTCCAGATTATTAATGAATTTTAGCTAATGAGTTTGGTTTGGTTTTTTTTTTAAGATTTTATTTATTTTTAGAGAGAGGAGAAGGAAGGGAGACAGAGAGGGAAAGAAGCAGCAATGTATGGTTGCCTCTCACACGGCCCTCACTGGGGACCCGGCCCGCAACCCAGGCATGTGCCCTGACTGGGAATTGAACCTGGGACCGTCTGGTTCCCAGCCCGTGCACTAATAAGTATTTTTATCAAACATGTGGATCTTCATCTACACAGATAATCATACATGTTTCATAAGCTGTCCATAAGTTTAAGAAGCATACCATTCCTTGTAAAAAAAGAAGTGATGTTATGTAGCTCTTCTCCTCTTCACTGGAGGACCTAGTCTCTACATTATTTCTGTCCGTGGCTTGGCCGTTTTCAAACAATAATTATAGATCTGGTGATTGATTTAGAAGAGTGGGCTGTTGTGAAGAAATAAACTATGGATCTGAGTGAAGGAAGTTAGCTCCTAGAGCATTTGCAGTCAGTCTTTCAGGAATTCTCCGACTTTACCAACGCATGTCAGTTTTGGTACTTGACAATACTGCTTTCACTTACTTTCCTTAGCCCACCTTTTCTCCTCAAGTATATAAAACTCTTACATAATTGTGGTAGAAAATCTTATTCAGGTGGACTTTTAATCAGACTTTCTTTGCTCTTATTTTTAACCTCCCTAAATTGTAAATATTTATTTTGTAGGTATCATAGCTGCAAATGTTTTTGTGTTCTGTTTATGGAGAGTACCATCTCTACAGCGGACAATGATCAGATATTTCACATCCAATCCAGCCTCAAGTAAGTCTAATGAGTGATTTTATTTTGAGATAGAGGTAATATGAAAATATGCTCTATGTTAATTGGAATACTATAAAAAGGATGAGTTCTTGTTAACAGCTATAAACAAAATTAGGATGGACTGTAAACTCTTTGAGAACAGGGACCTCTACTCTCTTACCACGATGTCCCAGGTGCCTACAACATACCTTGCACATTCTGATATCTAAATATTGTTTGATGACCTATGATTTGTGATCACTACAGATTTACTCTTTGAGAAGTCTATTGTGTACAACTTCATGTCTATAATTAAAATTATTTACTAATTCTTTTTTATTTTGAAACAATTTTCATTTATTTGCACTGGCTGGTATAGCTCATTGGATTGAATGCCGACCTGCAAACCAAAGGGTCCCCGGTTCATTTCCCAGGCTAGGGCACATGCCTGGGTTGCGGGCTAGGTCTCCAGTAGGGGGCGTGTGAGAGGCAACCACACACTGATGTTTCTCTTCCTGTCTTTCTCCCTCCCTTTCCCTCTCTCTAAAAATAAATAAACATCTTTTTGTTTAAGATTTTATTTATTTTTAGAGAGGAGAAGGGAGGGAGAGAAACATCAATGTGTGAGAGATACATTGGTGAGTTGCCTCTTGCAGGCTCCCAAATGGAGACCTGGCCCACACACCAGACATGTGCCCTGACTGGGAATCGAACTGGCAACCTTTTGGTTTGCAGGCCAGCACTCAATCCATTGAGCCACACCAGGCAGGGCACTCTAATTTTTCCTTCTAACCAACTTTTGCTGTAAGGACAAGTTGTTTTTGTTGAACTGAAAATTTTTATTGGTTGCTTAGTAAGTAGAAAAGAGATGTAAGATGTATTTTTACCACTTTGAAAAATACTTTCGTAAACCAACTTATTTAACCTTTTAACTGACACTATTTTGTTTCCTATGTTTGATTTCATGTAATAATGGAAAAACTGAAATAGGCAGCTTTTACTAGCTTTGTGTTCCGTGATTATCAGACTCTGTTTTTCTTTCTCTTGTAGAGGTCCTTTGTTCTCCGATGGTGCTGTCCACATTCAGTCATTTCTCCTTGTTTCACATGGCTGCAAATATGTATGTTTTGTGGAGCTTCTCCTCCAGCATAGTAAACATTCTGGGTCAGGAGCAGTTCATGGCAGTATACTTATCTGCAGGTAATAAGCTTTGTTCTTGGGCCTTTCAAAGTATCAGCACTCACCTATCTGGAGAAGGGCATAGCCATATCCTACAGACACCATAGCAAGTGCTCAGTGCGCCTTTGTTTCTCAGATTGTATGTAGAGGAGGTTACCATAGACTGCTGGGGCTGTTGTCTCCCCTGCTTCTCATTTTGCAGGTTTCCTGTTTTGAGAATTATGTACCTACTGTTTAGTTTTAAATTAGCCATGTAGTCAGGAGTTAAGGTTATAGTTGAACTTAAACATGTCATTTTTATGTCACTAGGTCTTGGTTTCTTTAGCCTCAGGCTCACTATTTTACAGATAAGTAATTCCCAGACTTCCCAGCTGTCTCAGTCATCTGAATCTTAAGCTTATTTCCCACAGTGTGTTCCGTTTCCAGAAAGCTTTAGATCTGAGCTATCCAGTAAGACTGTCAAGAATGAGTTTATTCTTGCAAGCCTGTGTGTTAGCGTGGGAGCCCTCCAGTGGTGGTCCTGGAGATGGCATTTCCTTATTCCAACCAGGAAATAGTTGTGCAGGATTCCAGGTTCCCAGATGCTGCTGAATTGACAGTTGGTCGGGTAAATTTCATTTCTCTCTTTTTGCCAAATGTACTTAATTAAAGCCATGAGGTATGAAAATTAATCTCTAAAATCCCTTCATTTAAAACAGTGTATCTGGCAGTTATTCTTTAGTGAAAAAGCATTGAGCTTGGAGATGGAAGACCTAGGTTCAGATACATTTTCTACTAGCTATGTCTTGTTGCAGAAAAGACTGCATACTTTTCTGAGGGTAATAATATTCTCTCATGACAAAGGGTTATAGACAGGATTAAATAGAAGCATCTTCCACACGGCCCAGGGTTGGTACTTAATCGGTGCTCATTAAATACTCAAGTTCATCCAGTCCCTTAACACTTTTCGTACCGCTCACAAGTTTTCTCGTGTTTTGCGTGCCATCTGTTAAGGACCGCATCACGAGATGATTTAATTAATATGCAGTTTGCCCAATATCGTGCGGTCCCTGGCATATGTCTTAGAGATTTCTATGTGGTATGAAATGTGTTAAAGCTAGAAACTGAGCAGTTTCTCTGGCCGGTAAGATTAAGAGTGTAGTTCTTTCCCCAAGCACTAGTTGTGTTGTAGGTACAAGGAGCCTGTTGTAGTTGCCACTAATTCCTCCTGTATAGGAAGTTGTTTTGTAAATGAACAGCATTCAGCTCAGATGACATTGGAGCGAAAGGGACCTGTAAAGGATCATGTATCTAACCACAGCAGAATCATTGGACAAGCTGGGTAAAATATAGACTGCCTGGTTCCACTCCAGAGATTCGGATTTAGTGTTTGGAGTTCAGCCCAGAGAGTTCCCAGGCAGTCGGTGAGTTTGGAAGCTAGTCTCGTCGTCGTATGGGTGAGGAAAGTGGTAGCTGAGAGGTGGTGTGAAAGACCCTGTGTCACTCAGCGGGTCGTGCAGTGAGCCAGACTTTTCTTCCCCTATCACGTATCTGACGTGATGGAGTTGCAGGATAAGTTCGTGCCTGCACCTCGTAGTGGCCCAGGTGGAAACCTGGCATGTGAGTCTCTGGGGTGGAGATGAGATACGAACACCATTTTAATACTTCACCAAGATTACTGAAATGTGACTTATTTCTCAGGTGTCATTTCCAATTTTGTCAGTTATGTGTGTAAAGTTGTCACAGGAAGATACGGACCATCACTTGGAGCAGTAAGTATTTCTAACTTAAACATTTTTAATTTAGGTTTTAACTTCATTTTGAAATAGTTCTGGAGTTACAAAAAGGTGACAGAATTAGTACAAAGAGTTTCTATATACCCTTCATGCTACTGTTAACGACAGAAGGATCGTATAATTATCAAAGCCAGGAAATTAACATTGAAACAATTCTATTAACTAATCTATATCTAATTTAGAATTTATACATTTGTAAAGCCTTGTAAATTTGAGGCTATAGCTTTTAACTATTGACCATTTATATATGCTTACTGGAACAGAGTACATATCAAGAGTTGTCAAGCTCTGGCTTATGTGGCTCAGTGTATTGAGCACTGGCCTGAGAACTGAAAGGTCGCTGGTTTGATTCCTTGTCAGGATACAGGCCTGGGTTGCAGGCCAGGTCCCCAGGTGGGGTGTGTAGGAGGCAACTGATCAATGTTTCTCTTTCTTTCTCCCTCCATTCTGCTCTCTCTAAAAATTAATAAAATCTTTAAAAAAGAAAAAGTAGTCAAGAAGATAATGAAAGCAACCTAGGTGTCCATTAAGAGATGAATAAATAAAGATGTAATAATATATATTTCTTTAAATTATTTTTATTAGCCCTGGCTGGTGTGGCTCAGTGGATTGAGTGCCAGCCTGTGAAGCAAGGGGTCATTGGTTCAATTCCCAGTCAGGGCATACGCCTGGGTTGCGGGCCAGGTCCCCAGTAGGGGGCTTACAAGAAGCACCCACACATTGATGTTTCTCTCCTCTCTCCCTTCCCCTGTAAAAGTAAATAAATAAAATCTTTAAAAGTAAATAAATAGCCCTGGCTGGTGTAGCTCAGCGGATTGAGCGCGGGCTGCGAACCAAAGGGTCGCCAGTTCGATTCCCAGTCAGGGCACAAGCCTGGGTTGCAAGCCCAGTCCCCAGGGGGGCCACGTGAGAGGCAGCCACACAATGATGTTTCTCCCCATCTCTTTCTCCCTCCATTCCCTTTTGCCTAGAAATAAATAAATAAAATCTTTAGAAAATAAAATAAATTTTTATTTTTATTGTAAATATTTAAAAATTTATACATGTATATATTTATATATATTACACACAAAATCACAGTGGAACATTAGCCATTAGAATGAATTCTTGCCATTTGCAGCAACATGGGTGGATCTGTACAGTATTGTGCTAAGTGAACTAAGTTGAACAGAGAAAGATACCATAAGATTTCATTTGTATGCGGAATTCAAAAAACAAAACAAATTAAAAAAAAACACAAAAGAGAAACAGAACAAACTGATCATTGCCAAAGGGGAGTGAGGTGGAGGAATGGCTGAAAAGAGGGGAGGGGATTAAGAAGTACAAACTTCGAGTGATGAAATAAATCGTGGGGGTGGAATGGACAGCGTAGGGATGCAGTCATTCATACAACTGCTTGCAGCGACAGGTGGTACTGGACTTAGTGTGCTGATCGCTTCATAAGGTATATAAATGTGGAATCACTGTGTAGTCCTCCTGAAATTAATATAATACTGCATGTCAACTATAATTTAAAATATATATTGTTTTCACTAAACTGTGTCTAAAATATTTTTTTAAGTATTTATTTATTTTTAGAGAGGAGTAGGGAGAGAAACATCAATGCCTGAGAGATACATTGATCGGTTGTCTCTCACACGCCCTCTGGGGACCTGGTCCACAGACTGGCACTCAGGCCACTGAGCCATACCGACCAGGGCTAAAATGTGTTTTGTTTTGTTTTTCATTTAAAATATTTTTTAAAAAGACTAGTCAGAACAGTGGGTATCTGATCCCTATAAAACAGAAAGCATAATCTAGCACTGGAAAGTTCTGATTATAGATTTGAGTCTCATACTATCTATTCAGACAATTTTCGAGTGTCTGCTTTGCAGATTAGACTCCTAGGCACTGTATTAGAAGCTGGGGATACAGCCAGTGAGCAAGATGATCAAAATTCCTGCCCTCAGGAGCTATGTTCCAGAAGCCTTAAAAAAGTTAAATTACATATGTGCTTTCTTTTGCGTTTCATGGCAGATTTCTAGGCACATGTAAATATTTACATAATATTTCTCTAAAGACTACACTTTCATTATGTACATATTTAAATACTAATGTACTTAAATGCAAATAGGAAATTTAAAGCAATTCTAAAAATGTTCAATTTTGGTAAAGAGTGCTTATGTAAAATAATCCTATGATTTCTGTGTTCCTCAGAATTTTGTATACTTAATTTTCCTAATCAGATCTATATATTGTCCTATGAACTTCATGCCTTAACTTATGAGAGGGGTCCCCAAAAAACCAGAATTCTGGAGGATGGGCTCCTTGTAGTACAGGCTTCCCCCGCTAGATGTGTGTTCTGTGTCAGTGCACTAGGTGGCATTGTTGTGAGAGGCTGCATTCAGCCTCCCTGAATTTTTTTGAAGACTCTTTCAGAGTATTTGCCCATTTCACGGTGGGTGACTTAGGAGTGCACCTGCGCACACCTAAGGATGTGGATTCAGCAGTTTTGACCACAAACAGCATGGCTGCCCTGCCTCACCCTGTTACTCACCCGATCTCGCCCAGGAGACTCTTGTTTTCCCGATGGAAAAAATCCTTAAAGGGAAACATTTTATCAGTGTGGAAGTGGTGAAGCAAAAATGGCAGAAACACTAAAAGACATCAAAATCAACAAGTTCAAAAACTTTTGAGTGGAAAAAACGTCTCGATAGTATATTGCATCAAACAGAGTACTTTGAAGGTTACTGAAGTTTAAATATGTAAGATTAAATGCACAGTTTTTATAAATAAATTCCAGTTTTTTTTGGGTCCCCCCTTGTAAGCCTTGTCTTTCCTTGATGGAATTTTTGTTTTCCATCTAAATTTGATTCTGGTATAATTTATGTATTTCAAATTTCATTCATCAACTATGCATCTGTTGTGTGAAGGCAGTGAAGGCCACTGCGGTGAACCAGACGTGGACTCTGACTGCGAGTTCAGTTTGGGGGAGGGGCATTGTACACACATCTCATACGCTCTGAGAGGCCGAGTGTGTTCCAGGCGGGCGTTCCGAGTGTAGGGAGACTTTTTCATTAGCTGATGGGGTCTGGGGGTGGGGGCATTTGGATGTGTCTGCAGACAGCTGTCTTCCACTTGATGCAGAAGAAACTGAAGTCTAGGATGAATGGAGTACAGTAGCGTTGGGATTAGACTGGGTGTGAGTCCCAGCTCTCTCACTTCTCTGTGATTTCTAGAACACATTACTATAAAATGGGAATAATACACCTATTTCTGATGTGCAGTACAAGGGTGTTTAGCGTGCTTAACATAGTAAGGAGCATGTAGTAAGAGATGTGGAAGTGGCTGTTCCGTTCATTCATCAAAGTGCTATAGAGCCATGGCTGGACAGTTATTATCCCCAAACACTTTCACTCATCCTTGGTTAAAATTCAAGTAAACTAAATCACCAGGTATAATGTATTTTTAATGAGAAATATGGGGAAGGGGGAGTACAGAGCATAAAATAATGTTAGAAAATATGAAATAGTCTTTTTTTTTTTAAATAAATTTTTTTTATTTTTTTTAATGTTTACATTTATTTATTTATTTTTTTTTTTTTTAGAGAGAGGCTAAGGGAGGGAGAAAGAGCAATGTATGGTTGCCTCTCACATGGCCCTCACTGGGGACCTGGCCTGCAACCCAGGCATGTGCCCCGACTGGGAATCGAACCGGGACCCTCTGGTTCCCAGCCCGCGCTCAATCCACTGAGCTACACCAGCCGGGCCTGAAATAGTCTTATTGCCTTCATCATAATCCTTTGTTAAGTGATGAAGGGGATCATTAAAGAATATTTGTCAGTTGCCATATTGGCACTAGAGAGCAAGAATTTAAGGGCACTAGATTTTGGTAAGGGTTTTGTTTAGTTAGAGCTATGCACATTCTGAACCTCATTTAAAAATTGAGTTTCTTACTAGTTATTGGCAGGAAGCTTTTTTCTAATCTGCTTTTCAAAAGTTTATTTTCTGCGAGACATAATTCTTCATCTTGAGATGGCAAAGGTCAGTCAAATGTTCGTTGTAGGAAGCAGTGTTTGTTAAAATGTTACGGAAGTTTTTTTCACTTGAAGTTATAAATTTATCATAGGCCAGATTTGCTTTCTGACATGATAATCTGTTTGTTGTGATTTCATTGATTTAACTCTCACTGACCTAACCTGAACATAAAGTGAATTCTCTTGCTCAGTCAGGAAAATGTCTTTAGTCTCTTCTTTTTTAAAAAAAAAAATGTATTTATTTATTTTTAGAGAGAGGGGACGGGAGGGAAAAAGAGAGAGAACCATTGATGTGTAAGAGAAACATCATCAATCAGTTGCCTCTCACAGGCCCCCAGCCTAGAACCTGGCCACAGCCCAGGCTTGTGCCCTGGCTGGGAATTGAACTGGGGATATTTGGGTTCGCAGGCCGGCACTCAATCCACTGAGCCACACCAGCCAGGGCTCTTTAGTTTCTTCTTTACAAGGTTTCAATAGAATAAAATGGTCACTACAGCATATTCACTTGGAATTCCATTTTGATTTATCTGTAGTGGTTTGGAGTATATCCCCTTGTATAACTTTTTTAGTGACTGCTCTAGATATTGCAGTGTATATACATCACTTATCGGAGTCTTACTAAAAGAAATCCCACACATGTGAGTTTCTTTGGGCAATTCATGCTCGCTCTCTGGTTGGGGGGCTTTGTTGTTGAAGTTTGAGAAGTTCTTTTTTAGCTATTCAATGAAACGAAGCAGTCGGCACGTTTAGCACGGTCCCTGGAGTCCATTCGGCACTCACATGCTGGTTGTTACACACCTTACCGCCTGCAGTTAAATCCTTGCCAGGCGGTTACTGTGTGATGGACTGGGAACCCCTGTGCCCAGTATTTTGTACTTTAGTAACTGAAAGCTTGTGAGCTTTGTGCTCACCTAGAAATGTGTGGCTTACTAACTTTCTGGGAAAGTATTGCGCCTTTAGCTGTTGCAGTCACTGAGCAGTTGCGTGTTGAGGGTTCACATTCTCGCATGTGCTTACCCGCAGTCGGGCGCCATCATGACCGTGCTCGCAGCTGTCTGCACCAAGGTCCCGGAAGGGAGGCTCGCCATCATCTTCCTCCCGATGTTCACGTTCACGGCAGGGAATGTGAGTGTTTTCACGAAGTGAAGTGTGGGACAGTGGGGATATTCCTATGTTGACTGTATTCTCGCCCTTAAATTAGAAGTGGCC
>PVJI01030396.1:0-14253 GCA_004026765.1 Micronycteris hirsuta | reverse complement strand
GTCCTCCAGCTCGCTGATCCGATCCTCTGCCTCATCGAGCCTGCTTTTGATTCCTTCTATTGTGTTCTTCAGTTCAGATATTGTATTCTTCATTTCCTCTTGGCCCTTGTGAATAGTTTCTATTTCCTTTTTCATGTTGACATAGTTTGCAGTGAGTTCATTATAGTTTCCCTGTAGTTTCTGGTAATTTTCTGTGAGCTCATCGAGTTTCTCAAGCTTCTTGACCTTCCTGATAACCAATGCTTGAACTCAATATCTGATAGTTGGCTTGCCTCTGTTTCATTTATCATTCTTTCTGGGGCTTCCTCCTTTCCTTTCATTTGGGGATTGTTTCTTTGTCTTCCCATTGTTTGTGAGCCTCTTCTTGCTAGCCTCTGTTTCTTAAATTGATCTGTTCTGACTCCCTGGTTTTATGGTATGAGCTTCTATGTTAGAATATCTGTGAGATTCAGTTGTGTAGTCTCCTTAATCTCCTTAGCTCACTGATTGTGGACTGTCATTTACTTTGGATCTCTGTATGTCTTTGGGTTTTGGTTGTTATTGGGTCTTTCTTTGGTGGGTCCTGTCCTCCAGCTAGTTAACTGAGGGTCACTCTGTCCACCACACCTTGTATTCTGTTGTGCGGGTGTGGACAGGTTGTGTTTAAGCTGATTCTTCTGTGTGAACAAGGTTTTGAGACTTCTCTCACTTTTACTCAGTTGTTTGTTGTGGGTCCTTTCTCCACCAATTGGTGTATTATCCTTTCGGTCCTGGATTGAGTTTAGTGTGGGCTCCACTTCCTCCTTCACCTTCTTCCATTGTTTTGTGTTGGTGGCTCCTTTGTTGGTGGATTTCCTCTTTCAGCAGGTGTACTGGTGTTCCCTGCTCCCACCTTGCAAGTTCTCTGGAGTAGCGAAGTTAATTTTGTGTCACTGTCTCTGTTTCTTGGGCTGACCCTTGTCTGGGTCTAACTCTGGTCTCTTCACAACTCCAGGAATAAAACATAATTTTGAAAAGAAAAGAATTTTTAATAATGTAAAGGGATTAAATTCTCCAATCAAAGACATAAGGTAGCTGAACTGATAAGAAAACATGACCCATATATGTGCTGCCCACAAGAGACCTACCTCAGAACACAGACTGAAAGTGAAGGGAGGGAAAAAGTATTCCATGCAAATATAAATAAACAAAAGCTGGGATCACAATACTTAAACCAAATACACTTTAAAACAAAGGCTATATTAAGAGACAAAGAGGGACACTATATAATGATAAAGAGTGTGATCCAACAAGAGATATAACCCTTGTAAACATTTATGCACCCAAAATAGGAGCACCTAAATACATAAAGAATATCTGATGGACATAAAGGAAGATATTGACAGTAATACAGTCATTGTAGGCGATTTTAACACCCTATTGACATCAGTAGATAGATCTTTCAGACAAAAAATGAAAATGGATACAGTGGTGTTAAATGACATATTAGATCAGATATATTTAACTGATATCTCCACAGCATTTCACCTCATAGATGCAGAATATACTTTCTTTTCCAGTGTACATGGAAGGTTTTCTAGGATAGACTGCATGTTAGGATACAAAACAATTCTCAAAAATTTTAAGATTAAAATCCTATCAAGCATCTTTTCTAACCACAATAGTATGAAACTAGAAATGAACCGCAAGGAAAAAACTGAAAAGCACTCAAACACATGGATACTAACTACCATGTTATTAGACAATGTATAGGTTAACAATGAGAGTAAGGAAGAAATTAAAAGTTTCCTGGAAACAAAGGAAAATGAACACACAACAACCCAACATCGATGGGACATGGCAAATGCAGTCCTGAAAGGGAAGTTAATATCATTTTAGGTCTACCTCAAGAAAGAAGAACAACTGCAAATAAAAATCTAACTCTACACCTAAGAAATACTGGTAAAAGAACAATAAACAAAGCCAGGAGTAAGTAGGAGGAAGGAAATAATAAAGATTATAGCAGAAATAAATAAAATGCATACTACAAACAATACAAAGATTAATGGAAACAAGAGCTTGTTCTTAGAAAAGATAAACAAGATTTACAAATACATAACAAGACTCATCAAGAAAAACGGGGACCCAAATAAATAAAATCAGAAAAGTAAAAGGAGAAGTACTTTGGATACCACAGAAATACAAAAGAATGTTAAGAAAATACTGTGAACAATTATATGCCAACAAATTGTACAACCTAGGAGAAATGGATAAATTTCTAGAAACATATGAGGGGGACCCCCCAAAAAAGTAATTTATTTATAATAATTGTGTATTTATTCTTACATGTAAACTTCAGTCACCTTCAAAATACTCTCCATTTGATGCAATACACCTATCAAGAATTTTTTTCCCACTCCTCAAAAGAATTTTATGAACTCGTCAATTTTGATGCCTTTTAGTGATTCTGCCATTTTTGTTTCAACTCTTCCATATCAGCAAAATGTTTCCCTTTGAAGACTTTTTTCATCTGAGGAAACAAAAAAAGAGTCTCTTGGGGCAATATTGGGTAAATAGGAAGGGTGGGGAGTGGGGATCAGGCTGTTTTGGTAAAAAACTACTAACCAGTCAGTCAGCGCAGTGTGGGCGGCTGTGCTGGTAAATCAGTCATCATGAAATGGGCAAATGTGTTGAGAGATTCTTCAAAGAAAATTCACTGAAGCCAAATACAGCCTCTTGCAACAATGCCAGTTGGTACACTGATATAGATGGATTCCTAGCACACTAACCTAGTGGGGGAAGTCTGTACTACAAGGGCCCTGCCTGCCAGAACATAATTATGGGCTTTGGGGGATCCTCCCAGGTACAATCTTTTAAAACTGATTCAGGAAAAATTTTTTCAAAACCTGAAAAGACCAATTATAACGAGTGAGATCAAAGAAGTAATTTTAAAACTCCCAGCAAACAAAAATCCTGGACAAGATGTCTTCATAGGTGAATTTTACCAACCTCTCAAAGAAGAACTAATACCTATCCTTCTCAACTATTTTAAAAAACGAGGAGGGAAGACTCCCTAGCTCTTTTCACAAGGCCAGCATTATCTCACCACCAAAACCAGATAAAGACACTACAAAGAAAGAAAATTATAGGCCAATATCCCTGATGAACATAGATGCTAAAATCCTCAACAAAAATATTATCAAACTAAATTAAGTTATAAATTTAAAAGATCATACATCATGATCGAGTGGGATATGTTCTGGGGATGCAAGATTGGTACAATATTCACAATGAGTAAATGTGATATCCCACCAAAGCAAAATGAAGAATAAAAATCACATGATTATATTAATAGGTGTCAAAGAAGCATTCAATAAAATCCAGAACCCATTATGATAAAAACTCTCAGCAAAGTAGGAATTGAGGGAGCATATCTCAACATAATAAAGGCCATATATGAAAAACCCACAGATAACCTCATACTCAATGACCAAAAATTACAAGTGTTTCCTTGAAGTTCGGGGACAAGACAGGGATGTCTACTTTCTCCACTCTTATTCAACATAGTGCTAGAAGTTCCATCCTCAGCTAGCTTGAGAAAGAACAAAGTTTGAGGTTTCACAGTACCTGATATCGAACTATACTACAAGACCATTGTAATCAAAATAACCTGGTACTCACATAAGAATGGGCATATAGATCAAGGGAACAGAAATTAGAGCTCCAAAATAAACCCACACCTTTATGATCAATTAATATTTGAAAAAGGAGGTAAGAACATAAAATAAAGAGAGTCTTTTTGATAAATGTGTTGGAAAAATTAGACATATACATGCAAAAAAAACTTGACCACCAAATTATACCATATATAGTAGACCAAACCTGGATAAAATAATTAAATGTAAATCACAAAACCACAAAATTCCTAGAAGAAAACATAGGCAGTAAACTCTCAGACATCTCTTGTAGCAATACTTTTGCCAATGTATCTCCTTAGGCAAGGTAAACAAAAGAAAGGAGAAACAAATGGGACTACATCAAACTTAAAAAGGTTTTGCACAGCAAAAGAAACCATAAACAAAATAAAAAGGCAACCAACTAAATGGGAGAATACATTTGCCAATGATACATATGATAAGGTGTTAATTTCCAAAAGATATAAATAATTTTTAAATATTTTTTTATTTATTTTTCGACAGAAGGGAAGGGAGGGAGAAAGAGAGGGAAAGAAACATCAATGTGTGGTTGCCTCTCACGTGGCCCCCACTGGGGACCTGGCCTGCAACCCAGGCATGTGCTCTGACTGGGAATCGAACTGGCGACCCCTTAGTTCAATCGCATTCAATCCACTGAGCTACACCAGCCAGGGCCATATAAATAATTTGTAAAACTCAACACTAGGAAGACAAACAACCCAATTAAAAGATGGGCAAAGGACCTGAATAGACATTTCTCCAAAGAGGGCATATAGATGATCAATAGACATATAAAAGATGCTGAATGTCACTAATCATTAGAGAAATGCAAGTTAAAACCACAATGAGATATCTATCACTTCACACCTGTCACAATGGCTATCATCAATAAATGAACAAACAACAAGTGCTGGCAAGGATGTGGAGAAAAGGGAATCCTTGTGTCCTGTTGGTGGGAATGCAAATTGGTACAGCCACTGTGGAAAACAGTATAGAGTTTCCTCAAAAAATTAAATATGGAATTGCCATTTAACCCAGAGCTGCCACTTTTGGGAATATATCTGAAGAAATACGAAACACTAGTGGAAAAGAATATATGCACCACTACCTTCAGTGCAGCATTATTACAATATCCAAGACTTCAAAGCATCGCAGATGCCCATCAGTACATGAGTGGATAAAAAGCTGTGGTACATTTACACAATGGAATACTACTCAGCCACAAAAAGAGAAGGAAATCTTACCCCTTGCAACAGTGTATATGGACCTGGAGATTATTATGCTAAGTGAAATAAGCCAGTCAGAGAAAGACAAATACCATATTATCTCACTTATACGTGGAATCTAATCAACAAAATAATTTAACAAACAAAATACAGTCGTCCCTTGCTATATCGCAATTCACTTATTGCTGCTTCACTGTATCGTGGGTTTTTTAAAAATAATATATCTAATTCTGCATCGCAGAGTTTTCACTATATCGTGGGATTTTGCAGTATATAGGTATTTATATAATATTTATGATGTTAATATGAAGTGTTTATAAGAGTGTGGGAAAGGTTAATAAGAGAGTGGGAAAGGTTTATAGAAGCGTGGCAAGGGTTAATAAAGCCTTAAAATATATAAATAATAAAATAAATATAATGCCCCTACTTTGCAGATTTTTACCTATCGGGGGGGTTTCTGGAACGGAACTCCCACAATAGGTGAGGGATCACTGTAAAAACAGTGGCATAGATACACAGAGCTGTCAGAGAGGAGAGGTTTGGGAAGCTGAGTGGAAAAGGGTGAAGGAGAACCAAGGGGGAGGAGGGAGGCTGGGGAGGGGGATGGGGCTGGAGGGGGAGGGAGAGGATGCAAATAACTGTAATTGAACAACAATAAAGTAATTATTAAAAAAGATATATATATATATACATATATATATATCGTAAGATTATATATGTCTCCTTAGCCCTGGCTGGTGTAGCTCAGTGGATTGAGTGTGGGCTGGGAACCAAAGGGTTGCCAGTTCAATTCCCAGTCAGGGCACATGCCTGGGTTGCAGGCCAGGTCCCCAGTGGGGGCCACGTGAGAGGCAACCATACAATGATATTTCTCTCTCTCTCTTTCTCCCTTCCTTCCCCTCATAAAATTAAAAAAAAAAGATTATATATGTCTCCTTTCATCCCCTGTATGGATATATATATAATATACACACACACACATAAAATCTTAAGATATATATATATATAATCTTAAAATATATGTGTGTATATATATAAAGATATATATGTGTGTGTATATGTATACATATATATATCTTATCTGTATGTATAATCCCTGTGTGTGTGTGTGTGTGTGTGTACATAGACACAGACAACAGCATGGTTATAGCCAGAGGAAAAGGGGGCTGCAGGGCGGTGAAAGTGGGCAAAGGGAAGATAGATGAGGATGGAAAGAGACTTGATTATGGGTAGCAAATGCACGATGCAGTGTGCAGATGATATTTTATTGAGTCATATACTTGAAACCTGTACGGTTTTATTAACCAATGTCACCCTAATAAATTCAATAAAATAAAAAAGAAGATATACATATGATGAATAAGGACATTAAAGGGTGTGCAACATCATTAGAATCAAGGAAGTTTAAATAAAAGCCACAGTGATATTGAACAGTAGATTCTCTCCAATTTAATGCATACTAACTTGTTAAATATATCTTTTTTCCTGGACTTTCTATTCTGCTCTACTGATCTGTTATATGGTAGTGCCAATACCACAACATTTTAATTATTGAAATTTTATAATACATCTTAAACTCAGAGAAAATTCCTTTACCTTTATTTTTCATTTATAGTTACTATTCTTTTTCAGTTTTCCTACATGTTTATTCTTCCAGATAAACTTTAGAATTGTTGGTCAGATCTTCACAAAAATAATACTTGCTTTGTATTAGAACTGCATTAAATTAATAAATTAATTAATATGTAGAGAATTAGAATCTTTTTTTACATTTTTAAAAAATATTCATTTTGTTTATTGTGCTATTACAGTTGTCCCATTTCTCCCTTTTATCCTCTTCTACCCAGCACTCCCTCTCCCACCCACATTCTCCCGCCTTAGTTCTGTCCATGGGTTACATATAAGTTCTTTGACTTCTCCATTTCCTATACTATTCTTAACCTCTCCCTGTCTATTTTCTACCTACCATATGCTACTTATTCCCTGTACTTTTCCCCCATTCTCCCCCTCCCCCATCCCACTGATAACCCTTCATGTGAACTCCATTCCTGTGATTCTATTCCTGTTCCAGTTGTTTACTTAGTTCATTTATTGTTTTTTTGTTTTTTACATCCAGTTGTTGATAGTTGTGAGTTTGTCATCATTTTGCTGTTCATATTTCTAATCTTCCTTGTCTTAGATAAGTCCCTATAACATTGCATATAATAATGGCTTGGTGATGATGAACTCCTTTATCTTGACCTTATCTGGGAAGCACTTTATGTGTCCTTCCATTCTAAATGATAGCTTTGATGGATAGAGTAATCTGGATGTAGGTCCTTGCCTTTCATGACTTTGAATACTTCTTTCCAGTCCCTACTTGACTGTAAGCTTTATTTGGAGAAATGAGCTGAGAGTCTTATGGAAACTCCTTTGTAGGTAACTATCTCCTTTACTCTTGCAGCTTTTAAGATTTTCTCCTTATCTTTAATCTTGGCTAATATAATTGTGATGTGCCTTGGTGTGTGCTTCCTTGGGTCCAACTTCTTTGGGACTCTACGAGCTTCCTAGACTTCCTGGAAGTCTATTTCCTTGGCCAAATTGGGGAAGTTCTCCTGCATTATTTTTTCAAATAAGTTTTCAATTTCTTGCTCTTCCTCTTCTCCTTCTGGCACTCCTATGATTTGGATGTTGAAACTTTTACAGTTGTCCCAGAGGTTCCTGAGCCTTTCCTCATTTTTTTGAATTCTTGTTTCTTCATTCTGTTCTGGTTGAATGTTTATTTCTTCCTTCTGGTTCAAGCCATTGATGTGATCCCAGTTTCCTTCCCATCACCATTGGTTCCCTGTACTTATTTCACTTTGCATAGCCTTCACTATTTCCTCTGTTTTGTGACCATACTCAACCAATTCTTGGTCTCGGCATACCTGTTTTGTAGTAAGGGGCAGAACTTTATGTATTCGTCAGGGTGGAGCAACTCACTTTGCTATGTTTTGGCACTATATGTTGCAAATTGTTCCAAGAGGGAACAATGTGGCTTGCTCAGCTCTTCATCAGCTTTCAGTCACTTCAGCACTACCCACAAGCAAATTGGGCCCTTCTGGTGCTGATTCTCAGGTGGGTGGTTTTGTGTATGTTCTAGGACCATATGGGTCTCTCCACCGAACTCTCCTGTGAGGTTGGGAGTTTCTTCCCATGGGTGTTTTCAGTCAGTGGTTTTGAGGCTTTATTTCCCCACACTGGAACACTGGGTTGCACAGTCTGTATCACTCCCCAGTTGTTCCTCCCAGTTTATCTCCATGCAAATGTGATACCACTCCCTCCACCAGCTTCCACTTTACCCACCCTGGTCCTCCAGCCACTGCCTTGCCATGAGTCCTCTCTGCCTGACTTCCCATCTCTGTCTGCCCTACTGGTCTGGATGAATGTTTCCTCTTTAACTCCTTGGTTATCAGACTTACATACAGTTCAATGTTCTGGCAGTTGTGGTTGTTTTTCATTTTTGAATTTGTTGTTGTCCTTCTTCTGGTTGCTCAAGGAGGCACATTGTATCTACCTATGCCTCCATCTTGGCCAGAAATCATATATAGGGAATTAGAATCTTCACAATATTGTCTTTCTATCTTGGAACATAGTTTACCTTTGTAATTAGTCAAATCTTTTTATTTTTCCTTCCATCAATAAAGTTTTGCTCTTTTCTTTCAAAAAACCCACAGTGATATACCACTACACACTAGAATGTCAGAAGTTAGAATGACAATAGCAAATGAAGGGGATATGGAGCAACACAAACTCTCATATAATGCTGGTTATAAAATGTAAATTGTTATTATCATTTTGGAAAGCCATTGACATTATCTACTAAATCTGAACATGTAAATATTATAAATGTATATAAGTGGCCTAGCACTACAATAACATTTCAATAAAATGATGTGTAACATACATGGGAATAATTTTTCTTGGACAAAATACTTTAAAATGCCAGTAGGATGAGGGAAAGGTTCTCATTGGTATGGCTTCTAAGAGTTCATTGTTGCTTTTTGATTGAACACTACACTTGTTTAGCTAAGTGGAGTGCCAAGAAAAACATAAGAGTTGGGTATCTATGGATAATTGGGATGATCTTGAGACATAATTTCTGTGACATTCAAAGAAGAATTGTTAACCAGTTAGAATAATTCATTGAAAATCAGAGTGTTTGATAATTATTTTTATGAAGTTTCATAGAGATGATTGATATAAACTCTCTCCCTGGTCACCCGATATCTTTGGTAAAGAATCTATAGTACCTTTTTATGAAATAGCATTTGGGAAGGTTGAAGGAAGGTCATTACAGAGAATCAGATTTTATTGATAGCCAATCACGCATACACAGAGTCAAGGGGATGAGATCAGCCTTGCTTTACTTTTTCCCATCAAATCATCAAACACTTCAAAAATTTTCACCAATAGACATTTGGGAGTCCTATATTTCTCCTCCATCTACTTCCATCTCCTCTACTTCCAGAAGACCTTTTTTAAAAAAATTATTGAATTTATTCATGGTGACATTGGTCAATAAAATTATATAGGTTTCAGGTGTACAACTCTATAATACATCATCTATATATTGCATTGTGTATTCAGCATCCAAACCCAAGTCTCCTTTCATCCCCATTTATTCCCCTGGTTACCCTTTCCTACCTCTCCCCACCACCTTTTCTCTCTGGTAATCACCATATTGTTCACTGTGTCTATGAGGGGTTTTTTTTTGCTTCACATTATTCACCTAGACCCCCAGCCCACTGTCCCTCTAACAACTGTCAGTTTTCTGTATCTATGTGTCTGCTACTATTGTATTTGTTTTGTTTATTAGATTCCACACATAAGTGAAATCATATGATATTTTTCTTTCTCTGACTGAAAAAGCCAGACTTATTTCTCTTATCATAATGCTCTCCAGGTCCATCCATTCTGTCACAAAGGGTAAGATTTTCCTTTTTTAAAAAAGAGATTGAGTAGTATTCTATTGTGTAAATGTATTACAGCGTTTTTACCCACGCAACTACTGATTTGGGCTGCTTCCAAATCTTGGCTGCAATGAACATAGGAGTGCATATGTACATTCTTTCAAATCAGCGTTTCAGGTATCTTTGGATATACTCCCAGAAGTAGAATTACTGGGTCATAAGGCAGTTTTATTTTTCATTTTTTTGAGGTAACTCCATACTGTTTCTCCCAGTGGCTACACCAGTCTGCATTTACATCAACAGTGCACAAGGGTTCCCTTTTCTCCACTTCCTCATCAACACTTGTTTGCAGATTTATTGATGATAGTCATTGTGACAGCTGTTATTTCTATTTTATATTAGTTCCAACAGTACACAAAGTAGTTCAATTTAACACCAATATTTGCTATTTTCTTTTTTAAAAAACAGTAGTCATCTTAGAGTGTGAGGTGGTAGATCATTATAGTTTCAATTTGCATTTCCACAATGATTAGGGATATTGAGCATCTTTCCATTTGCTTATGGGCCATTTGTATATCTTATTTGATTAATATCTATTCAAGTACTTTGCCCAATATTTAGTGAGTTTGCTTTCTTGAGTTCTCTAAACAGTCTGGATATGAATCCTTTTATATATGATTGGCAAATATTGTCTCCCATTCTGAGGGTTGTATCTTTGCTCTGTTAATCACATATTTTAGAATTTTTTCATCTTTGTAAGTAGATTATGAAGGTTGAACATGAGTTGTATTCATATTTTGAATAGATACATGAAAATGAATTCATCTACTCTTCCCATAAGTTTATTGAGTATCCTTAGAGCCAGTTTTTGGACCTCTGTGTTTATTATATTGTTTGCCTTTATTTCATTTAGCTCTTTTTATGGAGTTTTGTTCTGTGCTTTGATTTGTGATACATTTCTTTGTCTCCTCATTTTGGTACCCTCCTTGTGTTTGTTTCTATGTATTAGGCAGAGCTGCTACATCTCCTGGGCTTGGTAGAGTGGTCTAATTTAGTAGGTGTCCTGTAGGGTCCAGTAGCACAGCCTCCCCATTAAGGTGCACCCTTCGTATGGGCTGGGTAGACCTTCCTCTTGTAGTTGAGGCTTGGTTATTGTTCGCAGATCAAGGGGAGGGATTTACCCAAGCATGTCAGCTGCAAGTATTGGCTGTGACTGCTTACCACCAACCTCCACCCTCCATGGAGTATCTGCTGTGCAGGGACAGGGTGGTAGTGCTCCAACATGGTGTGTAGCTGTCCACTGGGTGCGCTGGCCCTGGGGTTTCCTTGGTGGTGCAGGCCAAGGTCAACCCCCACCTGTTTTGCCTAGGACATCTTGCCTGAGCTATTAAGCAATCTGAGATGGCTGCTACTGTTTCTACCCAAGTGGCACAGTTTCCCCAATCATCTGAACTGAGCACTCCAAGTGAGCCCCACCCTGTAGGCTGTGTACACACTCCTGTTGTATTTGAGCATTGATCATTGCTGGCACATTGCTGGCACATCACTGGGAGGGATTTAGTCCAAGGCTGATCAGTTGCCAGGACTCTCTATGACCACCTTGAAGGATAAACTGTCTAGGGGCCCACTCTATGGAACAAGATTTAGTTCAGTGGGACTCTGATGTTTACTGATCTGACCCCTTGAGTGTGTCACTTGTGGAGGTGGTTGGGTGGTGCTTTGACACCCTAACCTGGTGATCTGAAGCTGTCCACCATGTGTGCTGGCTCTGTGGCTTCTTGGGAGGTACAGGCCAAATTCAGCTACTGCCTGTATTTTTCTCAGAGCCACTCAGCGTGAGATACAGAAAGGTCTGTAGATGGCTGCTACCTCTACTAAGATTGGAGGTACCCTGGTAAGGCCAAGCTGTGAACCAAGCCTGGCTGCAGCTAGTGCCAGGCATAGGGCCACTGAGCAAAAGGTAGGGGTCATGCCGAGTCCAGATGATGCTTGTTTGAGAGATTTTAGGAAACCCTAATGCCTGAACCAAGACAGGCCATTTGTATGGAAATGTCACTGGACAAAATTTGGGTAGCCTGCAACTTGTGTGGGACAGGTACTCAGAATCACCAGGATGGGGTGAACAGTGATAACCAGGTTGATGAAGTCTCAGATATAGTGCCTCCCTGCAAGTTCTATGTGGGTAGAGCTCAGCAAAGAAACAATGGTCTCTGCCAGCACTTATGTCTGGGAGAAAGCTGCCCATTCCAGCTCTCATCATGATGCCAGAAATTTTAGATCACCATGTATGTCCCTGCAGCATTTTGAGCTGCTGTCCCAGTGCTAGAACTCAGAGGGTATGGCTTTGAGTAAGTCTGCACAGGCCCTTTAAGAGGAATTTCTGGAACTCCAAAAGCCCTGTCTAACTCAGCCTCAATCCCTGCTGGTTTTTACAGCAAGAAGTTATGAGACTTCTCTTCCTGGCACTAGAGCCTGGGCTGAGTGACCTGATGTGTGGCTGGGAGTCCTCACTCCTCAGGTGGGACCTCTGAGCTAAGATATCCCTCCTGACCTACCACACGTGGGTATGAGACAAGCGCCTTGCACATCTCTGCCCCTCCTACCAGTCTTTATGTAGCTTCTTTATATCCTTAGTTCTAGGACTTCCATTTGGCTAGATTTTAGGTGCTCCTGAATAATGGTTGTTCTGTGTTTAGTTGTAATTTTGATGTGGCTGTAGGAGGAGACATGTACTGCATTTACCTATGCCACCATCTTGACTGGGAGCTATTTATTTCTCCCTGATACACCTGTCTTGTTCTTGATCTTAAGGGAAATGATTTTAGTGTTTGCCCATTGAGTATGATGCTGTGTTGTGAACCACACTGCCTGGTTTCAGAAACTGTAATCCCCCGTAGCTAAGGCTGAGTAAAAAGACTTTGGAACCAAAAGCCACTAAAGAGATAGCTTATTTCCCTGGCAGGGGTGCTGCCTATGCCCCCTTTTATTTCACCCTGCTTGGTCCTGGGTGGATGACTGGTTAGCTAATGACAGGTAAGATTCCTCAAGGGAAGGATGACCTAAGACAGGCACTGTCACAAAGGGGCCATCATGGAAGGACTTGGGGGACTATAGAAAAAGGGGGTGATAGACCCTCACCCCTTGGCTTTGACATAGCCTGAGTCCTCATTCTGTCTGTGAGAAGTCTCCTAATTTCTTGGCTGCCTTACTTCCCCTGCCTGACTTAAGCCTGAAACAATGCCAGAGGTGGGTGTGGTCCTGTGGTGGAAAGGATGGGTTCCCCGGGGCAATCAGGCCTAAGAAAGAATGCATAAAATCCTGTGAAAATTGCTTTGATAATACCTTCAGTTTAAATGATAGGGTCCAAGCATAGAATGAGTTTGTTTCCCAAACGTTTTATAGCCCTTTTAGCTAACTGACCCTGACTCAGAATAAGCCCTCATAATTCTTTGAATGTTATCTGTTGTTTGATCATTATTGCCTCACAATGACTGAGGAGCTTTACCTGTATTTCTGTGCAAATTGAACCCAATAAAAGCCCATTGAGGAACAGGCTTCTGGCCCTTCTCCTTTGAGAGATCACCCACCTTTCCTCCCCAAGCAGATCATGTGTTGGTAGACTTATTCTCATCTGTGACAGACGGCAGGGGAGGGGCGGGGCTCTGCGAGTAGAGCGCCCCCCCCCCACAATGTTGGGTGTGGGTTTGTCATATATGGCCTTTTTATGTTAAGGTACATTCTCTCTATTTCCACTTTGCTGAAAGTTTTTATTATAAATGGGTGCTGGATGTTACAAAATGCTTTTTCTTCATCTATTGATATTATCATGTGATTTTTATCCTTCATTGTATTTATGTGGTGTATCACATTTATTGCTTTGTGAATATTTTACCAAAATTGGATCCAAGGAATAAAGCCCACTTGATCATTGTATATGACCTTTTTAATATATTGCTGGATCTGGTTTGCTAAAATTTTGTTGAGAATTTTAACATCTATGTTTATCAGGTGAATTGACCTATAATTTTCTTTCTTTGTACTGTCTTTATCTGGTTATGGAATTAGGATAATACTGAATTTGTGAAAAGACCTTGGAATTTTTTTCTCCTCTGGAATTATTTTGGAATAGTTTGAGAAGGATAGGCATTCTTAAATGTTTGGTAAAATTCAACCATAAAGCCATCTGGTCCAGGACTTTTGTTCATTGAAAGTTTTTTTTATTTTTTTTTATTTTTTTTAATTAATTTTTGGTTTAATTACAGTTATTTGCGGCCTCTCCCCTCCCCCCTCCCTTCCCCTCCCGTCCCTCCCCCCAACCTCCCTCCTCCCCCTTAGTTCTGTCCATGTGTCCTCTACAGTGATTCCTGAAAACTCTTCTCCCCATTGTCCCCTCCCCCCTCTCCCCTGTCTATTGTTAGACTGTTCTTAATTTCAGTGTCTCTG
>PVJI01030395.1:0-14254 GCA_004026765.1 Micronycteris hirsuta | reverse complement strand
CCTGACTTGTTATTCTTAAACATATTTCTAAGCTTTGTTCTCTCTATTATATGAAACAGGAAAACTGTTGGTAGCATTTTCCCCCAGGTGAAATGAGATCTCTGGTAAAGTTTTTTTTTTTTCTTACCTTTGGAGAGTTGGCCTTTGTTATAGAGAATGCTCTAGGTTTGTTTAATAATGATTATTAATCTCCTGTCCCTGCCAGAGTAATGAAGGTATCTTTCTGAGTTCTTCATTGTTATAATGAAGTCGAGTTCTTGAAAGTAAAACCCATGAGAGTTTCCAGAGCTCATAAGGCTGAAGCCCCCAGGAATTTCTCATTCTTATGTGAGTGGAGATTATGCCTTCAACTATTAGTCAAAATACCATTTAAGTGTTCCTACTAGTTTATGTTAACATGGCTTCTAGTTATATTAACGTGGCTTCTGCAACATTAAACAGTCAGATTTGACTGTCTTTCCAGACTGTGGGTAGTATTTTCTAGTAATTCTCTAATGAGTCCAAGAAAAAATGCTGGTGTCAATTTGTTCAGCTTTTCTTGTTGTAAGAACAAGAGCGGCAAACATCAACGTCTTCACATGTTAGAGCTGAAACAGGAAGTCTTGTCATTGTCTTTTTTCACTTTTACCTTCTTTTTATTAAAAAGTTAAGAACTTATTCTATTCTTAGAGGGCATATATACAGTATCATTCTGTCTGATCTATTTTGATAAATTCTTAATTTAGAATAATTTTAAAATATTCTAATTGAACTATGCTGCAGACTTTTGTTTAGATATAATTACAATTTGTATTAAAATATTTCTAAGTCCACTCCTTTCACCAGGCCCCCGGCTTGGGGTGCTGTCCTTACCATGGTGGGACACCTGGCTTCCGACTTTGCCTTCTCACCCCCACCGGGTAGTGGAGGCGATGGGCCAGGAGGGCCGGAGCTAGGCTGGGTTGACCCTCGGACCTGGCTGAGCTTCCAGGGACCTCCTGGCGGGTCGGGATCGGGCCAGGGCTTGGCCCTGGGTCGGAGTTGTGGGGGGTTCCCCCGTGCCCCACGCCGTATGAGTTCTGTGGGGGGATGGCCTACTGTGGACCTCAGGCTGGAGTGGGGCTGGCGCCCCAAGGAGGCCTGGAGAACCCCCAGCCGGAGGTCGAGGCAGAAACCGGGGTGGAGAGCAACTCCGAGGGGGCCTCCCCCGAGCCCTGCGCTGCCCTGCCTGGGGTCATGAAGCTGGAGTCAACCCCGGAGGAGGAGGCAAGTGAGGACATGAGAGCTCTGCAGAAAGACCTTGAGCAATTTGCCAAGCTCCTGAAGCAGAAGAGGATCACCCTGGGATATACCCAGGCTGATGTGGAGCTCACTCTGGGCGTTCTCTTTGGGAAGTTGTTCAGCCAAACAACCATTTGCCGTTTTGAGGCTCTGCAGCTCAGTTTGAAGAACTTGTGTAAGCTGCAGCCCCTGCTGCAGAAGTGGGTGGAGGAAGCTGAAAACAATGAGAATCTGCAGGAGATAGGCAAAGCAGAGACCCTTGTGCAGGCCCGGAAGAGAAAGCGAACGAGTATCGAGAACCGAGAGAGGGGCAACCTGGAGAACATGTTCCTGCAGTGCCCGAAGCCCACCCTGCAGCAGATCAGCCACATCGCCCAGCAACTCGGGCTGGAGAAGGACGTGGTCCGAGTGTGGTTCTGCAACCGTCGCCAGAAGGGCAAACGATCAAGCAGTGACTATTCTCAACGAGAAGATTTTGAGGCTTCCGGGCCTCCTTTCTCCTTTCCTCTATCCTTTCCTTTGGCACCAGGGCCCCATTTTGGCACCCCAGGCTATGTGGGCCCTCACTTCACTACACTGTACTCCTCAGTCCCTTTCCCTGAGGGTGAAGCCTTTCCTCCTGTGTCTGTCACCACTCTGGGCTCTCCCATACATTCAAACTGAGGTGCCTGCCTTCCCATGATAGGGGGGAGAGTGAGGGAAAGAACCCTGAGAATTGTTCCAGGGCTTTGGGATTAAGTTCTTTCACTATGGAATTGGGGAACACAAAGGGTGTGGGGGCAGGGAGTTTAGGGAACTGGTTGGAGGGAAGGTGAAGTTCATTGATGCTCTTGATTTTAATCCCCACATCACTTATCACTTTGATTTTAAATAAAGAAGCCTGGGACATAGTAAAAAAAAAATTCTAAATCCAAGCTCAAGACATAATTATCTGATCAATCATTATTTAGAAAATATAAGATTTTTGAGATGGAAAAGAGTAAACGTAATAATGTTGCTTATAGAAGGAATTCAACCAAAGTCTAAAATGAACTTACTTGTTTTGGTTTTTTTTTTTTTGTTTCTGTTTTTTTAGTCCTCACCCAAGAATATGTTTATGGACTTTAGAGAGAGAGGAAGGTGAGACAGACAGAAGCATTGATGTCAGAGAAAAACACTGATCTATTAACTCCCATAGGCACCCTGACCGTGGATTGAATCCACAACCTAAGTATGTGCCCTGACCAGGGACTGAGCCCGCAACCTAGGCATGTGCCCTGGCTGGGAATTGAACACACAACCTTTTAGTGTACAGTATGACACTCCAACAGAGTCATATGGCCAGGGACCTGTTTTTTTATTTTTATTTTTGTTGCTCTTTTATGTGTTGTATAACTGAATTTCCTCTCTTTAAAGGACACTTTAAAGTATCTCTTTAAAGAACAGTTTGCCCTGGCTGGTGTAGCTCAGTGGATTGAGAGCGGGCTGGGAACCAGTCGGTCCCGGTTCGATTCCCAGTCAGGGCACATGCCTTGGTTGCGGGCCAGGTCCCCTGTGAGGGCCATGTGAGAGGCAACCATACGTTGCTGTTTCTCTCCCTCTCTGTCTCCCTCCCTTCTCCTCTCTCTAAAAATAAATAAATAAAATCTTTAAAAGAAATAAAGAAAGAAAGAACAGTTTGTTGGGTTTAGCATTAGCTCTCCTTCAAATGAAAGTCTTAGTCTTGGGTAATTTGTCAGGAGTGATACTTACGTTTATGTCTCTAGGAAATTTAATACTTGGTAAAATTATAAATGCAAAATAATTTCATAAGGAGTAGTCAACCCATAGAATTTATAACTTTACTCCTGAAAAGATAGAGAGTGAAATCCAGAGGAAAAATAATGGTAAGAAAGTCATCAATTTTGTTATTGTTGTTGTCATATTGTTACAGGAGAAACTCCCAGAAACTCAGTTCTTCCCACCAATACAGTAAAGAATTATAGACCAGTGAGTCTATTCGCATGAAAACAGGGTTTATTGATGGTGCATTCTCATGGAAGAGAATGGGCCTAGTTAAAGTGGGGGTGGGGTGAAAGGCATAGGTTCAGGGTAAATCAGGTTAAGGGTGGTGAAAGTAAGGGCAGCCAAAGGCTGGGGTGATGAGTACACAGGTGGCCTGTGGCCAAGTGGCCAGAGGCTGGGATGCCAGACTGCAAAGAGTGCCAAGTCCCAGAGTCCTTTATTATGAGGACTTACATAGTTGAGGAGACAAGGGGTCAGGTGGTTACATATTGATTGACAGCAAAAGGTGGTGCCAGCTTTGGAGGGGGTGGTGTGTATACACAAAGCTGTTAATGGGCTTCTTCCTTTGAGCACTGTGGGCCCTTTCCAGCCTTTTAGGCCTTGGAATGAAAGCAGAATTTCAAATGCTTTATTTCTCAGATAGTTGAGAAGATCCATAGAATTTCAAGCACTGCCCTCCTTATGTGTTAACATGGTGTTTCCTGTGATGTTGTAACACCTGGCAAGAGTATAGACCAAGCTCAGTACTGCTGAGTCAGTGGGTAAGATATGACTCCCTCCTTCTCCCTGCCTTGGTTTGCTATCTATCCTGCCTAACAATATAACATAGTTTTTAAGTTCCTTCCTCCTTGCTCTGTAGAATAAAATAAATTAGAAATATTTGCCAGAGAATAAGAAAAGTGATTTACAACATATACACAGTGTTTTTAAGATTTCACTTTTATTTTATGGAAATTCATGCAAAAATCATCAGCATTTTTTAAGACAACCAACCAATTTTAGTAAAGTTTTGAAGCAAACTACAGGTAATCCTGTTTTCTATATTCACCAACATCAGAGCAATAAAAAATGTCCCTAAACTGTAACATGTGATTCATTTAATTCAGTTTCATAACTAAACTACCTCTTTTCAGAGCATTTTTGAGAAGGTCCCACTTTCACTCTAGTTTACCCACATTGGCATTTAATCACTATTATTATAGCTTCAAATGGCTACAGGTTGAATGGGTTATGGCAAGAGTTACAAGTACTTCATAGTAGACTTTTTTATATAACTTTTATTTCAAATAGTTAAAAATTCAGGAGTTGCAGACAGTTTCTCATAATGTATTACCATAATCATAATATTCACGTTTATTCTAATAGGCTTTCATAAAAGCAGGATATATGCTAATCCCAGGTCACAAAGAGTAATTAGTGAATATCCACTATGAATTTTTGCAGTCTATACGGTGTGGTAAGAATCCTAAATAAAAAAATAAGATGATAGATACTTCCCATGGTCTCATAATTCTATATTCCAATTGTATTTCAATATCCTAGGTGTAGTTGAGGAGGGCTTTCTTATTCACTACACATTTCCCTTTCTCACTGAGCTCTTATCATATGAAATCTCCATGGAACAAACGTTGAAAGTTCCATGATCTCTTGGAACTGTGTGCACTTGCAAGAGAACTACTGTCCCATATATCTGTGTTGAGCAAATATAAAGTATTTCATAGGAGCTGAAGTACCATTTGATATATTACTGAATTCCAGATATTTCCTTAAGGTTAGCCCTTATCTAGTCATATCTGTCTGTTAACTCTAAGCATACTTTTTCTGTTTTTGACTAACATATCGTGAGAAGTAGGCAAGTGTGATTTTATCAAAATGAGGTTGACCAGGATTATAGGGTTATTTCCTCACTATTTTTTTGTAGTTCAAATATCACAATTCCGTATCAAAAAATTATAACTAGGAACGTGAATGAAAAAAAAGTGAATTTCTAACTGAAATGGCTTCTAAAAATATTTTGGACTTTTTAAATCGTCCATGCCTTTTCACTATTGAGAAAAAACACCACAAAGTTAAGATATAATTAGCATTATTTTAAAAATTCACATTAATGGTGGTCTCATATATTTTCTGGTATTGCTTAGTGCTGCTCAGCATGAGTCGCTCTGATGCCATGTCATAAATGCTACAATTTTAAAAGTGGTTCTCTAGGTAATAGCATTTCTGACAAATTAATAATATGATGTTTTGCTCAGCCCATGAGATTTTTCATTACATATTCCCCAACTGTTATTTACAATATGATGACAACACATAATTTGTCAGGAAGTAAAGAACAGCAGGGGAAGCTCTAAGAGATGGACATAAATGACTCTCTGGCATAAGAGTGGTGGGCAATGGTCATTTTGAAAATTCACAAGCCAGTGCTGTGAATTTTCTTTCCTATGCATGTTTTACTCCTCTCTTATGACTCAACTATACATAGACAAAATGTAGATAAATTTTAAAAATATGTTTATGCTTTGATATCATCATCAAAATCTCTTGGGAAAAATTACCATGGTTCTTTCAAAGTTAAAACTCTAATATAACATAGAAAACAATGAACACAAATACAGAATTTTAAATGGTCCGTTACTGACAATAAATAGTGATTTATGCCAAGTGAGCAGTAAAAACATGCTGATTTCATATTTCTTTTCTACCTTGTGCTCCCAGTAAGAAGAGAAATGGCATTTTCTAAATAATTTATTTGGAAAGTTGACTGGCTGTACTGATCTGGAAGCATAACATCCCAATCTGCCACTACCTGCTGTGGATCCTATTAGGCACTCTTCAATATTTCAGAATATATTGTGTAATTAATTTGCCATGATGTGAAGCTAGAAATACAAATGCCAGCAGAAGAGGGAAGTTTTCAAATTATTATTTTGTAGGGAAAGGCAAAAACAATTGTGACCAATGTAGAAAAAAAATCTTGCAGTTGATATGAAAAAAATTAGGGTTAATAATAATAATAATAATAAAAAGGTAAGTGACAGAATTTTCAGAAACTAAATATTTAGAAGAAAAAATAAAATAAATAGGTAATAAAAAACTAGTGCTTTAAAAATTATAAGGAAAAAATAGAAACAGTGATGGAGAAAGTTTATAAGTTTATAGCTTATAGTAAAAGCTTATAAGATTAAAATAAATAAATTGAGGTTTCTTTTATTTACTTATTTTTATTGAGTATTATTGACCTATAACATTATAGTAGTTTCAGGTGTAACAGTTTTTTCTAAGATGACTTTGGCTAGTACTCTCTGATACTCACTAGTAACTTCTTCGAATATCACCCAGGTATAAAAGACAATGTAAAAAATAATCTGTTGACAAAATCTAGGAGATGGTTATACTGAATGCAAAGCTATGCAACAAGTGTTTTTTAAAATGTAAATTCTTAACCCACTCTTTCACTACCTGAACTAGAGATAGTTTGTCTGTCTAAAAGTAAGGGAGGGTAGATATTTTATTGATTCTATATCTTCTTCCACATCTCTTCTTGAGAAAGTTCAAATCTTTATAAACAAGCATATGAAGCTATCTGTTTGTGCTGCAAGTGTGCTTTTCTAGTTGAAGTGTTGTGGCAATTTCTAATTTAATTAGTAACTCCCCGATGGTAAAAAAAAAATACAGTGAAAAACTTTCAATGTCAGCAACTGAATGTTTGGGAAAGTGGGAATTTGAATTGACATGGTAAGCTACACTGTGACATTTAGTCTAGGCATGTATACAAGACATATGCAGAAGGTATCCAGTCATGTAATATGAAAAATGGATATTTATTGAAGGAGATGTAAGATACGAGAAACATTGTACATAGGACAATGATGCCTCAGTACTCTTCAAAGTAAGCAACTTAGGACCTAACACAATTGCCACCAACTGCCCCATATTTTCTTGAATCTAATTGACAAACTGAAATCTCTTCCTTTTCAAAGATGATTTTAGTTTTGGGAAAAGCCAGAAGTTGCAGGATGCCAAATCTGGGCTGTAGGAGGGGTTGAGTCATCTGGGTCACTTGATGTTTTACCAAAAAACTCCACATGAGACATGCGTGGTGCATGAATGAGTGCATTGTCATGATGAATCTACCAATCACCAGTTGCCCATAACTGCAGTCTTCTGAATCATCTGAATAGTTTCCGCAGAGGAATGTTCAAGCTTAACACAAATTTTGATGCAGATTCGTAGGTCTACTCTCCCAGTCATTTTGAATGTGATGGCCACACAGTATATATGGTCACTCAGTGATGTCTACCACCCCCAATGATTAGTACAGTGAAGCCGTTATTGTTCACTCATGCTCATTCCAGTCCACTTTCTTTGGCTGCCAGATTCCATCAATGTAATGCAAACCATTCTTATTATATCAGAATGTCTGGACTTTGTCCGATTATACTTCATATTTCCCACAAAAAATGGTTAAAGAAAGGTGAAAAACATGAAGAGGTAGATATTTGAAAGTACTTTGCTCTGAATATTATAAAATAGTTTCTTAATTCTATCTCTCCAAGTGTCAGAGATATAGGCAGTGAGTTAGAAGATGACCCATTTAAGAACAGGAAGGCCACACATGTTGGAAGCCTGCCTGATGCTGTGGAGAGTGGGACTGAATTAAGATGATATCAGTCCTGTCAACTAAGAAGCCATGCTTAGAGCGTGCATAGTAGAGATGAGTTAGAGGGATGATGCAACCTCTCCAGTGTGTGCAGTACAATGTGGTAGATGGTATATATATGTGGTAAAGGGTAACACCACTTTCTCAGAGCATGTGCAGTAGAGTGACAAAATCAACATGTACTTATGGAGGTAGCACAAAACATGTGTTAATCAAAGGCTGATGCAACATTACATCATACAAGAGTATAAAAGCAAAGAGCTTTGAACAGACAGCTAAGATGAGCTGCGATGGCCAAGTGGTGCTCTGCTGCTCTGGTTGACCCTGCTCTAGCTTACTCTGAAGCCGCCCTAGACTCTGCCTTACAAGATGCTGAACAGCTGCCTTCCAGGCTCATACTTGATCTGAATTTTTGGGATTCAGGTTTGTTACCCACTAATTCTCTTGTGTGATATTATTGCTGATTGTTTTTAAGTGATTATTATTGTTACTGTGTTATTATAGATTTGGATTGTATCTGCATTACTAAAAGCTGAGTGAATGGCATAGTCACCTCTGTTAACTCACTGTTATTTCTTGGTGCTGCTGTTTCCTGTAGGGCTGGTGGCAGTATAGGCAGCCCAGGGCCTTCAGTCCATGACAAAGGCTGGAGGCTGGCTGATAAGAAAGACTATAGCATGGATACTCATAATGTTAGAGTATTGCTAGCAATAGATATTGTGCACTTGGATAGAAATTTTATCTCTATGTAATGTTCCTCTTTATCCCTGAAAACTTTCTTTTCTATGAAATCTGCTTTGTCTGAAATTAATGTAACAATGCCTGTTCTTTTAATTAGTATTGGAATGGTGCAAATATTTCTTCAACTTTTTGTTGTTTACTTGAATTTTTATATTTAAAGTGTGCTTCTTATAGATAGCATATAGTTGGGCCTTGTTGCTCTTGTTTTAAATCAATATGATATTCCCTGTCTTTTATTTGGAGTGTTGAAACCATTTACAAATCATAGTGATTATCAATGTAGTTGAATTAAAGTCTACCATATTTATTCATGTTTTCTATTTCCTACATATGCCCTTTGTTTCTTTCTGCCTCTCTGCTTTTAATTGAGCTTTTTATATTATTATCTTATAACAGAGAATTCCAGTACTTCATTTCTGTTATGTCTGATATTGCTGTATTTCATTTCTTTTCTGCATGTTACAATCACCCAATACACTATTATAGTGTTGTTTTAAAAAATTAATCTTAATTATGAATAAGAAAACAAAAGATGTTATATATTTTATTACTTCTCAGGTGCTCTTCCTTTCACTATGAAGATTGCTTTTTTGGTCTATGTTACTTCCTTTCTGACTGATGAACTGTGTTTAACAATTCTTTCAGGGCAACTCTACTGGCAATTAATTCCTCCAGCTTCAGTTTATCTGAGAAAGTCTTTATTTCTACTTCACCTTTGAAGTTTCATTTCACTGGATCTACAACTCTAGATTGATGAGACTTTTTCTTCAATAATTTAAATATTTTACACTACTCTTTTCTTGCTGTGTGATTTCTGAAGACAAGTCCCATGTAAATTATTCTTGTTTCTTATTAGACAAGCTGCATTTCTCTTTGACTTCCTTCCAGATTTTATTTTTGTCTTTGGTTTTTCTACAGTTTGATATGATATGCCTCAGTGTTTTGCTTTATTTTTCATGTTTAATCTCTTTTGTTCTCTGAGCTTTCTGGATCTGTGGTTTAGTATCCGTCATTAATATTAGAAAATTTTAAATTACTATTAATTTAAATACTTCTGCTCTATTCTCTCATTATTTTTCTCTTTCACTTTCAGGTTATAACATTTTGATTAAAATATTTCCAATTCACTGATTATTTCCTATTTGTGTTGGGACTATTAATAAATGTCCTCATCTTTCATTTTAGTTACTGTGTTTTTGGTTTTTAGCATTTCCATTTTCCTTTCTTTCATATAGTTTCCATCTCTCAGCTGATACTACCTTTCTGGTATTCATATTATCCACTTTTTCCATTAGAGTTATAAGCATATGAATTCTAGTTACTATAAATTATTTATGTTCTAATATCTGAATTTTATGACTCTGATTCTGATATTTTCCCTGTCCCTTCAGACTGGCTTTCTTTTTTGCCTTTTGGCATGCCCTGTATTTTTTAAGTGTACATGTTATATATTGGGTAATAGGTACTAAGTTACATAACTATTTAGTATAAAAATTTATGCTAATCTATTTAGAGCTTGGACTGTGTTTAATGTATGTTGTAGCTCTAGGTAACAAGGTAACATAAGTTTTATATTGTTCTATTATTTTGTTTTCATCTCCCTTCATGGCTTTGTGGCTTCTTTTTTATGTTCCTCAGAAGCTGTGCCTTTCTCAGATATTTTACCTCACTGTAATTATTCTGAAAGCTTGTTGGTGTGTATTAGATTGACTAAGTCTCACTCTTGTAGTGGCCTTGCATCTCAGGAGAGAGACTTTCACAGTTCTATCCTTTGGGGACCCAAGATGGTAGACGAGTAAGTGGAAACTACACTAACCTTCTCCCAGGACCTCTGTGGAATTACAACTAAATTGTAGAGAAATCACCTTGAGTACCCAATTGAACACTAGATAGAGAGAAGCCTTAAAACCACAAGCAGATAAAAGAAACCACATCACCACAATGTGACTGGTAGGGAGTATGGAGGAATGAGAGAGCTGGCTGGGCTTCCATGGGTGGCAACTGAAGTTCTGGTGGCATATATCGCCAGTTGGGGAATCCCCCTAAAAGTGTGGGGTTTGAACTCCAAACTGGGATCCCCAGCCTACAGCACCAGGGCCATGAAAGTAACTCAGCTAATATCCAGCTGTGAAAAACAGCAGGGTTTCTGTTTTCCGAAGGGAAATGACTGGCAACACAGAGAAACTCTTAAAGGGCCAATGCATAAAACTTCATTTGCAGTCACTCAGCCTGGGCTCCAGCAGAGGGAGGACAGAGTGGGCTAGGTATGTGAGGAGAGTCTGAGGCTGGTTGCTCTGGGAGAGAACTGGAGGAACAATTGCCAGGATCCCTGTGCTGAGTCATTCCCCATACTGTGGAAGCTATCTTTCTAAGGCAGAGCACTCCCCTCTGAGTGGTATCAGCCTGAAGGGAAACAATAGCTCTGCTTGAGAGATCTGAGAAGTAGCTGAAGGCAGCTTCCCCCTGCCCTCCACTGATAAAAGATGGCCTTGGTGCCCAGCCTAATTCTTTCTGCATAAAATCAAGCCTAGAAGAGGGAGTCACAGACTGTAAATTGTGGATAGCTCCAAATAGGTTGTCCAGGCCTGTCATAAGGAGCATCTGACAAAGATCTGCATCATAATCTTTTCAGATCTACCTAGTACATAGAAACGAACACAAAGAGGCAGCCAGAATGGGAAGAAGTGAGCCCACATGAAGGAACAAGAGATGTGTGGGATCCAGAAGAAGAACTAGATAAAATGGAGGCAAACAATTTATCAGATAGAGAGTTTAGAGTAATGATTATAAGGATACTCAACAGCATGAAAAAAAAAAGACATAGAAACAAAAAAAGGAACAGTCAGAAATAAAAAATGCAATATCTGAAATAAATAATACATTGGAAGGAAAAAAAAACACAGTAGGTTAGTTGAAGCAGAGGATCAAATTAGTGATTTAGAAGACAAAGTAGGAAAAAACACCTAAGCAGAGCAGCAAAAAGGAAGAAGAAATTTAAAAAATGAAGAGAGCTTAAGAAACATTTTGGACAACATCTGCATCATGGCAATACCAGAAGGAGAAGAGAGCAAGCAAGGGATCAATAACCTATTTGAAGAAAAAAATGACCAAAAACTGCTCTAATTTGGTGAAGGAAAAAGTCCATGAAAGTCTGGACAAGTCCATGAAGCTCTGAGGGTCCCAAACAAATTGGACGCAAAGAGGCCTACAGTGAGACATTATCGTTAAAATGGCAAGGCTTACAGACAGGGAGAAAATCCTAAAAACAGCAAGAGAAAAGCGGGTAGTTACATACAAGGGGGCACCTATCAAATTGTCATCTCATTTCTCAACAGAAACATTTTAGGCCAGAAAAGAGTGGTGTGAAATATTCAAGGCGATGAAGAGCAAGGACATACAGACAAGGCTACTTTACCCAGTAAGGCTATCATTTAAAATTGAAGGAGAAATAAGGGATTTCCAAGATAAGAAAAAGCTAAAGGAGTTTGTTAATACTAAACCAAAACTGCACCAAATGTTAAACGGATTATATTAAGAAAATGGAGAAACAGAGAAATAAAAAAGAACCACAGGAAAAGATTCTAACAATAAAATGGAACTAAATATCTATCTGTCAAAAATCACCTTAAATGTAAAAGGCTTCAGCACTCCAACCAAATGACACACAGTAGCTGAATGGATAAGAAAATAAGACCCATATATATGCTGCTTTTAAGAGACACATCTCAGATTTAAGGATACACACAGACTAAAAGTAAAGGGATAGAAAAAGATATTTCAGGGAAATGGAAAGAAAAAAAGCTGAGGAGAAATATCTTACGAAATAGACATTAAAATCAATGCTAGAATAAGAGACAAAGAAGGACACTGTATAATGATAAAGGGGAAATCTAACAAGACGATATAACCCTAATAAACATCAACACATCCAAAGTAAGAGCACCTAAATATGTAAAACAAATCTTGAGACACATAAAAGGAGAGGTTGACAGAAATACAGTCATAGTCAGGGATTTTAACATCCCATTGATTTCAGACAGAAAATCAACAAGTAGACAGCAGCACTAAATGACACCCTAGATCCAAAGGGTTTACCTGATATCTTCAAAGCATATTACCCCAAAGCAGCAGAATATAGGGAATCGTTTCATGTGTCATGGGAAATGTAGCCCAGCTCCCACTGAGAAAGCCCTGTGGGGACGCGAGGTTTGGCACACAGGCTCCACATCCACAGACAGGTTATCCCTTGGGGAAATCAGGCCTGCATTGTACCTAGACTGCTATGAGACTTGCTTTTGCTAAAACTCCCTCACCCTGAATTGAGGCAGCAAGGGCTTACTGTAACTTCTTAAAGTCTGTGCTAAACCTCCCAAGTATGGAGTGTAACCAGTTCAACCACTTTTCCCCTGGATCTCTAACATCCTTCTCTTTGAAGTAATTAGCAACATCCTTTCCTTTGTTATCTGTGAAAGGTAATCACCTACAGTGATACTATGCATGGTCAATGAGGACCTGTGCATAGTAAATGAAAACCACCCTCAATGTAACGTGTCCAGAAAAGCAATAAAATCCTGTCCAGCTAGGGGCCCGGCTCTCTGGCCTGCTCTCAGGCCATCTCTCTCACTCAGAGAACAGCCATGCCGCCCCTTTTTCTCCACAGGACTTCTATAGTCTGTGTGCATTTGTTTGTCTAACAGCCACAACACACAGATTCTGCAGGCCAGGATCTGCATCACCAGATTATACATATTTTTCAAGTGCACATGGAACATTTTGTAGGACAAACCACATGTTAGGAGACAAAAAAAGTCTTAGTAAATTTAAAAAGAATGAAATAATATAAAGCATCTTCTCTGACCACAATGCTTTCAAACTAGAAATCAATCACTAGAAGAATGCTAAAGAACACACAAAGACATGGAAGCTAAATAACATGTTATTAAACAGTGAATGGCTCAACAACGAAATCAAGGAAGAAAACAAAAATACTGGAAACAAGTGAAAAAGAGGACAGAACAATTCAAAATATAGGACACAGGAAAAGCAATCATACATCATGATCAGGTGAGATTCTGGAAATGCAGGATTGGTATAACATTCATAAATCAATAAATGTGATTCACTGCATTAACAAAATGAAGGGTAAAAAAACACATGATTATATCAATAGTTGCAGAAGAAACATTTGATAGAATCCAGAACCCATTTATGATAAAAATTCTCACCAGAGTGGGAATAAAGGGAATATACCTCAACACAATAAAGGCAATATATGACAAATCCACTACCAGCATCATAATCAACAGGCAAAACTACAAGCATTCCCCTCAATATCAGGAACAAGAAAGGGATATCAGCTTCTACCACCCTTTTTCAACATCATACTGGAAGTCCTAGCCACAGCAATTAGACAAGAAAAATTAAAAGGCATCCAAATAGTAAAAGAAGAATTAAAACTGCCATTATTTGCAGATGACTTTATACTGTACATAGAGATCCACAAATATTCCACCAAAACTAGTAGAACTGATAAATTAATTCAGTAAAGTAACATGATAAAAATATTATTAATAAGGCAGTTGCAGTTTTACATGCCAATAATGAATTGACAGAAAGGGAAATTAAGAAAATAATACCGGGGGGGGGGGGGAAGAAAGATGGCGGCGGAGAAGGGAGAAGCGTGATCGCTATCCTCCGGCCCACTGGCGGGATATCGGGCCGATTTTCTGAGGAGCAGAGCGATCACCCAGCTGTATTCTGGTGTGGGGGAAGATTGGAAACCAGGACTGCGCATAAAACTGAAAGATCAGCCGGTAGGGAGACTGCTTC